>JAVYIG010014414.1:0-41647 GCA_035222895.1 Strongylocentrotus droebachiensis
ATCTAGGGGGGTTCAGCAGTTTAACCCCCCCCCCCCCCCCCCCCTGGGCGGCCAAGTGGAAAAAAAAAGGGGGGGGGGAGGGAAAGAAGACCCAAAACGGGGGAAAAATAAGAAGGAAAATGTAAACAGTAAAACGGTGCGATTTTTGGAAAATCCTGGATCCGCCACTGGGTCAACCCCCCCCCCCCCTCCCCCCCCCCCCCCCCCCCCCCCTTGGCAAAAAGCTAGATCCGCCCCTGAAATCACATCTCGGGTTATGTGATAACTGATAATATACTTCTTCTTGTCCTTCCTTCGTTGGTTTTGGAGATCAGCGGTATTACCGCTGCAAGGGTCTGGTCGGGTCACTGAAACTGGTAGTGAGAGTATAGTGATAGGTGAAGGGCGTCAGAAAGCTCAGGTAGTGCAGTAGGAGGCACAGCCTGTAGGCCGGGTGACAAGGTTTTCCGAAGAAAAAAAGCTTTAAAAGATCAAAAGATGTAGGATTTTGAGAGAGATGAGAAGAGGCACGTCCGGTCTCAGTTATAATCATCTACGAGCTCTTCGCAAGAAAATTTAGCGATGGAGGTGCTGAAATTGTGTGCATTGACATGGGACATTGTCTGCTTATGATATTAAGTGGGACCTTATAGTGACAAATCTCGACAGTGTTCGGAGAGCTCTTCAAGTGCGAAGGTACACGGGGCTGTATTATAGCATTTTAAAATTGTCAATAATCGTTACTTTAAAGAAGCTAGGCGGAGGTTTCAAAAGGCTTTTAATCTTAATAATGTTGGTATCATTACAAAGTTAATGTTACAATCTTTCTAATGGTTCATATTTAGTTATCAAAAATTGTTACAGAATTGACTTATCTGCTATTAAAAGTGGTGAAATTACTAACCGATTATTCCGCCCTCGATCGGCCCGCTATTGTGACGTACGATTTGTGACGTAGGAGGTTGGGCACATGAGCGCGAGAGTGCTCCCAAGAGCTCTCACACAACTTCTCGCCTGCATGCATTATACGTTACAAACGCCACTCGAACGCTAAATATCTGATCAAAATGTCCGAGCTCGAAGAAGAGGTGTTACTCGATTTAGAATTCGAATTTGATGGGCACAGCTCCACAACTAGTGACAGTGGTACTGATAGTGACGATGATGATAATGGGGGTGTAGGAGAGATGGAAAAAAGAGAACAATTCGAAGAAGACGGCGTCGATCCTGGTGCAAGTCCAGTGATAGTATATCAGCGCGAGCTGGCTTAGCTGCCGCTCAGCTCCACCGGCCCCGCTCAACTGGCGATCGATCTGTCATGCACCTTAATTGTCACTGGGGTGACTGTGGGCGAGCCATTTTCGAATTTGTCGGGATGTGTAGGGCTCTTAAGCAAATTTCACGGATAACAAAACAAAGACGATCAGATGTGAGGTTATATTTGGCAAAAATCTATTACAAATATACACCATTCATAAATAGAACTGCAGCTGCAGGACATAAACATGCAAGGGAAGCTCGCGATTCACTCATCATTATTGTCTCCGTATATAATCAACAGCAATCACTATCACGCCAAGGGCAAGGCATGATGACCGAACAAATGCAAAACATCTCAGCAAATTACACAGAACGAATTGCACGATTCACCCCTCGTTAACCTAAGTTTGCTTAATATTATATGTAATTACATGATTTCTAGAGATTGTTATTCCACTTTCTGGTCAGGATATGAAGCATGCAAAGTCTGGATAATGTATACGTATAGGCCTATGCAAAACACCGCACGCGAGCTGTGCGAGAGGCGAGCTCGAGGCCTAGAATTGCGATCGTGCCCAACCAGTGGCGTCATAATCGGCCTACTGCGCGAACAAACTGTTCAAGCCAGGAATATAAGTTTGAGGAGGTTCTTGGAAAAAGCTTCTTACCGCGTTTCATTTATATTTACAAGACTTTAGAGCAGAATGTGTGTGTTCAAATTGGTCTACGCTATCCGGACATGCATAATTTGCCCATTTTGAGTGATTATGTGAAATTTCTTCGCCTAGCTTCTTTAACTGTTTCCAAGCGGAGAATTTTGATAACTTTGTCCGATCTTACCTTTCCTTATGCAATGATCGATATACATGTATATTAACTCGATATTGAAATCAATGGACCTCTGTTTAAAATTCATTGAGGCCATAATGGCTATGAGTAACTGGTTATAAAACAATTGATAGGAAACTTGAAATACTGGTATATGAAATATATACCGGTATATATAGATTAAATACAAACAATTTGGTAGGGTTCTATTCTTCTATCATAGGTGGATTTATACATACAAAATACATAATTTAATTCTATCTTTATGATTCTTTTATGGCAATTATTTTTTTTTTTTAGAAAAGTTCCATATTTTTTTGTTAATTAGTAAATTTTATTAGCTATTTGCTGGCAATTTTTTCTTGTGTTTTTGCTCCATTGCTCGGCTGCAGGAATACAGAAAAGGAGAGCGGCAAATCTTTGGATGCCATTATGATGAGGGTCGTATTACCAGAGAGCTAGACACAGATTATGTGTGGGGACTCTTGGCTCAGCGGTCTATAAAAAGATACAGAGACATAGAGAAAGAGAGCGGTGAGGATGGGAAATTGTATGACCATACAACGAACAAATGCTATATGTTAGGCCTCACAAAAATATCTGTGAGCTACGTTTTGTTGTTGTAATTTTGAGAATATTAGGCTTATAGTCTTAGAGTTGGAGTTATGTGACATTTCCCAGCAATCCGTTTTCTTCTCAGCGATTCTAACTAAAGATGTGAGATGCATTAGTTAGTGATACTAGGTAATGATACAATTAAAAGAATGTGAATTTGAAAATATTCCATTCATACCTATAACAAAAAATCAGCAAGAATAAAACAAACTTTTATATGCTCATATTTTTCAAGTAGAATATTATATTTAATTTCTATTGCTTGCCAAATTGTTTATAATTGTTAATTGTGAAAATAATGTTATTATAGTTGACTGGGACTAAAACACTTTGTGACACAATCAAAATGTTGTTAGGCAATGTTTTCTTTCTAATTTGCACTCCTCATCAGTGTTTTTTTTATTCTACTTCATCCTAGAACCGACTCTATGGAAAATGAGCAAAGATAAAGCAAACAAATATATAAAATATCTCAATAATTACACGATTTCCTTTATTCTCAAAATTCTGGAAAGGCGAACTGAAATTGTCATGCCTGATTTCCGGAGGGAAATGGTTTTAAAATAGATTCATATTTTTTTTCACAAACTTAAACTTTTTTAGGTTCATGCACATCTAAAAAAATTCAGTTTTTATCTCTCATTTGTTAAGTTCATACTCTAACTTTTTGTTTTATCCTTTCTTTGTAGGAATTCAATTCTATAAGGAAGTTGGATGTGTCTTCATTGATAAGACTGTTTCCCAAGGCCTTGATGATTATCTCAAGACCGCAAGAAAGCTAGAAGCATATTTTGAAACCTACGATGCATCAGAATTCCATTCCAGATATCCTTATCTGAAGATCGACCAAGAGTGCCGATGCATCTGGACTCCAAAGAATGCCGGTCACATCAGTCCTCGGAACTTGGTCGCTGCTCAGCAGAAGATAGCCAAGTCCCATGGCTGTGACATCATCAACGAGGTGGTTGTCAGTGTCGAGGAGGAATCAGGAGGAGGAGGAGGAGGAGGAGATGAACTTGTCAGGGTCTCGACTGAAAATGGCAGAGAAGTCCTGGCTAGGCGAGTTCTCCTCTGCACAGGATCTTTCACTAACTATCATTACCTCCTACCAGAGCACAAGAAGATTGATCTAAACTTGTCCAAGGCCATGGTGGTGAGAGCAGAGGTCACGGAGGAAGATGCGTTGAAAATTGCGGACATGCCCACCATCTCGTTGGAAAATGAACGCTCCTACATCTTGCCTCCCATTCTTTATCCAAATGGTGAGCACTTAACGGAACCCATTGCTTACCGGAAACAGGTGCTTCCAGTATTAAGACTTAAGGGGAATGAGAGAATAAAGTGGATGGGTTTAACAATAAAGATATAACATTTTATCTTCGAAGGGCAAAACAGAAGAGAACTCTAAATCTTCTGGTACACTTGCTAAACCTTACCCCCCAAAATACCAGATAATATAATTTACTAGTATAGCATTTGACGTCGCCATAATTTGAAGAGAGACGTACGGTTCAGAGATTAGAATTGTAATACAATGATATGTTGTAATTGAAAGATATGATCAATATCATTGACGTGATTTCCAAAAATGTATTGATTGCAAGATAATTTGTCCACATTTAAATTTTAACTAATGCAGTATTTGTACTAGGATAGCTAGAGACAGAAGAGAATGGAAATGTTATGAGGAGGGCTTTGTGCAACGTCTGGATGAACTATAGCCTGATAAATAGAAAGATAGATAGCATTTGGAGTAACTGTCTAATGATATTGAAAAATGTATATTGTGGGGAATACCTCTTTCAAGTTACATTGACATAATCTCGATTACATATTTGGTTTAGTTACAGATGTATAGCGTTTGATCTTCCCTTGATAAATGTACATACATGTACTCCTGTAGAAATTGTATGTTAAATTATTTCTATGAGTATTATTGACATGAGTGTATTAATTTGTGTTTAGATATCTCCTAAATATAATAGTGACGTTTTTTTTTTTTTTTTTTTTTTTTAATTTCTGTTTGACAGGAAAGTACTACATCAAGATTGGTTTGTGGGCCTCTGCCTCTGGTGACAATCTTGGAGACCTTAGTGATGCCGCGCAGTGGTTCCACAGCAGAGGAAAGAAACATCATACTATCCAAGAAACTATCGATGTCCTTCAAAGATTCATGCCAGGTAAAACTCCAGAAACTTTGAATTGACAATTGATGTCAACAATCTTAATAGATTGTTAGCACTTTTGAATATGTGCTGACAAATGTATTTAAATTTTTACCAGTTTTAAGATCGACGAATAGTTTCATAATTTTACTTAAGGAAAAGCATCACACAAGTTTTTGTTTTGCTCTGTAATACTCTTTAATTTGATAAATAAATCCTCAGAAAAAATATTCAATAGGCTAGCGAGACCGATATCTGTGTGGGTTAATTAGCTATAGCCTCATGAATCCTCTGATAATTTTTCAGAATAAGGCCTGCAAGACCGACATTGGACTCTGTGATGATGTAGCCATTGTCAATTAAGCCATTGTCAATTAAGTCAGAGTAATGATTTTCTGTTTGTCAATTTTTTACAGACCTCAAGCCTATCTCACTGGTCACAGACAGCTGTATCACAACCCAAACACCAACTAGGCAGTTGGATTGTGACATGGTGACTGCGCACACTGGCGTCCTGGTCGGAATGAACGGCTGGGGAGCAAAGTCCAGTGATGAGATCGGTCACATGGGTGCTTCTATGATCACCAAAGGAGCATGGGACTATGACGTGCCGGGGGAGAACTTCAAGGTTCAGTTCAAGAAGGATGATCGTTAATAACTTAGAGAGTTCCGAAATCACAATGTATTAAAACCCTTGCAATTATACTGCCTGTAAACAGTGACATATGAAATATTACTATGCAATAAAGAATGATTTATGGATATATTCACACTGGAATATTCATTGAAGATTGTATAACTCGCAACAAAAAAATCAAATATTTTAAATTCCTGTATCTTTTTATATTCTAGTCTGAATACGAAATAACTTAGTAAATTAAAGATGTTTTGTATTTCAGTATATATATTTCTTATATATTATGTACACATGTATCAATTATGTCTTGCAATAACCATATTTTGTATGATAATGATAATGATATATGATCGATAAAAACTTTGATCATGATAAAAAAATGCAATGAATCACATACGGTATATGTGAATTGTTCAAAATTTCAAAATGCTGCAATTTTGTGAATTTTTCGTTATTTCTCCGCCTTGTATGAAATACGAATGTCTTTGTTTCAATCTTTTACATTTTAGCAGTGGTGGACATTCATCCAGTATTGAAAGATAAACAGGACCAGGGGCGTAGACAACGGGGGGATGAGGGGGATGGCATGTACAATCATCCCCCCCAGGTTTTTGGGAATGATATTTGCTTACTTAATAAGTCATAATGATGATAATAATAGTAATAATAGTAATGATAACAATTATAATATTAATAATAATAATAATTATGATGATGATAATAATAATCCTCATCATTATTGTAATTGTGTTTATTGTTATTAGCCGCATTCACACGGTGAAAGCCAATTCAGACGGTAAAAAAAAGAAAATCTTACAAGTATTTTGTGGTTATCTTGTGGTTTGGAAACCACAAGATAACCACAAGATTAAACAGGCGCGGATCTACGGGGGGGAGGTTTAGGGGGTTTAAACCCCCCCCCCCCCCCCCTTGGGCGGCCAAAAAAAAAAAAAAAAAAAAAGGGGAAAAAAAGAAGAAAAAAAAGAAAAAAAGAAAGAAAAAAGAACGCACGCTGGAGAGAAACCCTTTCAAGTGCAAATATTGTGAGAAGATATTCAACTCATCTGGTAACTTAACCAAACACATGATAACTCTGGATATAACTGTGTATTTAACTGTTACTTGATTTAAAAAGACGTTATCATGCACTGCTTTTTATGGTCTCCATTGTGTTAATAGATGCCAGGAAAACATCACTTACGGGGTTCAAATAAACACCCCCAAAAAAATCGGATCGCCGCTTCGCGGCTCGTGGACGATGCTCCGCATCGTCATTATTTTGGTCAACCCCCCCCCCCTTAGCAAAAAGCTAGATCCGCCCCTGAGTCATCCCCCCCAGGTGTACGAACCTGTCTACGCCACTGAACAGGACATGTAAATGGGTACCCCATGGCCCGAATTCACAAAGGAGGTTTGTCAACAAACCTCCGAATTCAGGCCTGTATGTTTCCATGAAGTGATACTACACTGTAAACACTCTCATAATACCGTATATAATTTCGGTTAACTGAAGTATTGACATGATCATAATTACACAACTATGCCATTCTTGGGTAATGTAATTTGTAAATCTAGAATGTTTTTTTTTTTTTTTTTTTTTACTGTTTTCGATCCGGCTCAATGTGAACCTGATGATATTGTCATTTATGTTTTAGTTTATAGAATATATATACAATTGTATACAACCATACCGGGTCGTTGGTATAGAGCTTAATGGTTTTTTTTCACCAAGGAGGGCGAATACCAGTTTGAACTTAATTTAGGCGTTGAAAATTCATATTAGTTTTGCTAAGGTAGTGGCGCTGGTACATGTATATGTTTCAGATTTTATAAGTTGCTCAGCTAGTCTACTGCAATTTTCAATCAATTTTGAATAATCCTTATGTCAATAACAATTTCCCCATCCTGTATAGCATGACAAAAGGCAACAGGAAACCTCAACTCGATCTGGTCTAACATATTAAAGTGAAGATGTACCATAATTTTATCTGGGCTCTATTTCAATAAGATCTTAAACACACCATAATTAATTTGATATACATTATAGAAAAGAAGGAAATCATATCTGTACCTGATAGTATGTTACTATATGCAGGTATACCATTGAATTTCTTGCAATGTATTTGCAAAGTCATGATCTTCCATCCAAAAAAGGAAAACTTATTACACGTTATATATAAGAATCTAGTATGTAGAATTTATGTTTGCAATATTGGTAATAGATCAAGTACATTTACGATATGTGTTTATGCAATCCCTAGTTTTCAATAGATTCCCTCACATTTCATTTCTCCGCCTTGTATGAAATACGAATGTCTTTGTTTCAATCTTTTACATTTTAGCAGTGGTGGACATTCATCCAGTATTGAAAGATAAACAGGACCAGGGGCGTAGACAACGGGGGGATGAGGGGGATGGCATGTACAATCATCCCCCCCAGGTTTTTGGGAATGATATTTGCTTACTTAATAAGTCATAATGATGATAATAATAGTAATAATAATAATGATAACAATTATAATATTAATAATAATAATAATTATGATGATGATAATAATAATCCTCATCATTATTGTAATTGTGTTTATTGTTATTAGCCGCATTCACACGGTGAAAGCCAATTCAGACGGTAAAAAAAAGAAAATCTTACAAGTATTTTGTGGTTATCTTGTGGTTTGGAAACCACAAGATAACCACAAGATTAAACAGGCGCGGATCTACGGGGGGAGGTTTAGGGGGTTTAAACCCCCCCCCCCCCCCTTGGGCGGCCAAAAAAAAAAAAAAAAAAAGAAGAAAAAAAAGAAAAAAAGAAAGAAAAAAGAACGCACGCTGGAGAGAAACCCTTTCAAGTGCAAATATTGTGAGAAGATATTCAACTCATCTGGTAACTTAACCAAACACATGATAACTCTGGATATAACTGTGTATTTAACTGTTACTTGATTTAAAAAGACGTTATCATGCACTGCTTTTTATGGTCTCCATTGTGTTAATAGATGCCAGGAAAACATCACTTACGGGGTTCAAATAAACACCCCCAAAAAAATCGGATCGCCGCTTCGCGGCTCGTGGACGATGCTCCGCATCGTCATTATTTTGGTCAACCCCCCCCCCTTAGCAAAAAGCTAGATCCGCCCCTGAGTCATCCCCCCCAGGTGTACGAACCTGTCTACGCCACTGAACAGGACATGTAAATGGGTACCCCATGGCCCGAATTCACAAAGGAGGTTTGTCAACAAACCTCCGAATTCAGGCCTGTATGTTTCCATGAAGTGATACTACACTGTAAACACTCTCATAATACCGTATATAATTTCGGTTAACTGAAGTATTGACATGATCATAATTACACAACTATGCCATTCTTGGGTAATGTAATTTGTAAATCTAGAATGTTTTTTTTTTTTTTTTTTTTACTGTTTTCGATCCGGCTCAATGTGAACCTGATGATATTGTCATTTATGTTTTAGTTTATAGAATATATATACAATTGTATACAACCATACCGGGTCGTTGGTATAGAGCTTAATGGTTTTTTTTCACCAAGGAGGGAGAATACCAGTTTGAACTTAATTTAGGCGTTGAAAATTCATATTAGTTTTGCTAAGGTAGTGGCGCTGGTACATGTATATGTTTCAGATTTTATAAGTTGCTCAGCTAGTCTACTGCAATTTTCAATCAATTTTGAATAATCCTTATGTCAATAACAATTTCCCCATCCTGTATAGCATGACAAAAGGCAACAGGAAACCTCAACTCGATCTGGTCTAACATATTAAAGTGAAGATGTACCATAATTTTATCTGGGCTCTATTTCAATAAGATCTTAAACACACCATAATTAATTTGATATACATTATAGAAAAGAAGGAAATCATATCTGTACCTGATAGAATGTTACTATATGCAGGTATACCATTGAATTTCTTGCAATGTATTTGCAAAGTCATGATCTTCCATCCAAAAAAGGAAAACTTATTACACGTTATATATAAGAATCTAGTATGTAGAATTTATGTTTGCAATATTGGTAATAGATCGAGTACATTTACGATATGTGTTTATGCAATCCCTAGTTTTCAATAGATTCCCTCACATTTCATCTCCAATTTAGTCGAATGAACCTTAGATGGATCATATACTGCATATTTTATTTCTTTCTTATCATTATTTGTTATCATGTTACTATGAAGATGCATATACTTATAACTATAAGTTCTTTCAAGTTTTGTATAATTATGTATGCTACATAATGGTGAATGGTGTTTAATGAAGTTACGTGAAATATAAAATAAACTAAACTGAAATGGATACTGAAATAAGGAATACCCTCCCTTCTTGCTTTGTTTTGTCCTTCATCTTGTTTTAATGTGTGTATTTAAGTATCCTTATATTCCAATTGCCTGGAACTTGTTATCAATAACAAAATACAATACTGGAATCCATACATCTGATTGGCTACGAGCAGATTTGTGGCAGTCCTTAACATGTTCGAGGATCGGGGGGCGTTATTTTCTTCTGCGGCACAGAACGGGGGCCTTTTTTTTTTTTTAAGAGGTCTTGATTTAAAGTCACAGAGTAGTCAGCTCTCATGGGGAATTCGACACCGTTCGGGTGTTTACCCAATAACAGGTGTTGTCAATCACCAGGGTTAGCCTTGAGTTTTATGACCATTAGACCTTATGTAATGCTTTGCTTTTCCTTCGCCCGAAGAATCTTCGAGCATGCTCCGAGAGACTAGGGGGTAATTCTTGACGGGCCAACGGGTTTGCTGTGTGCAGATTTGTACTCCCATTAATGGTATTTCCACCAAGTCTGGTGTCAGCGAATTATGGCCTTCTGCACATGGAAACTGACTACCCACTCCCTTTAACCCTTACCCTAACCCTTAACTTTCCCATAGGCTCAACACGCACCTAACCCCAATCTATGCCGCAGAAAAAATACAGCGATCGGGGGCCAGTCTCTCGAAATGGTTACAGATTTGTGGGAAACCCAAAGAAACGCGTGTTAATTATATAATACACGTTTCAATGAGATGTCCAAGAAGTTAGACTCATGACGGTTTGAGAAACTGCCCCATGCAGTGGTCGAATCCAGGGACCGAATACCATATATCTCTATGCCGAATACTTATATGGGAAGACGCTTTTTTACTTTTTTTATTTGTCTCGTCTTGCATACCGTGCTAACGCCGCGACAAAGCGATCAACTAAACATTCGTATTCTGGCAATGAAAAGGTGAAAAATAGATATTTAGATTACAGACTGCAGGCTTGAAGTACTCTTTATTGAAGGAAAATGTCTGGGAGTCGAAGGAGAAAGTATCGTGATGACGACGAAGGTAAGCAATTTGGCGATACGATGTTTTATAATCCGGTCATTGTCAATGCGTTTATTACTGCACTGAAACCTACGTGTCCCATGCGTGCACAATCGTGTTGGCTTATTGAGCACCCATTACTCTGAAAAATCCCCGACGCGAAGATCGGGCGATAATTGGCTTGTAGCTTGGCATTGGTTGGCAATGATGTGGGCCATGGTCCAGTCGCATGTCGCTGGTCGAAGCTGCTAGCTGGAGGCAATGACTTGAGTGAGCAAGCTGCTGTTGTCGGTGTCGGTTGGCGGAACCTGTTTTTTTGCATCGCCAACGCGAGGATCGGATATCAGAAACGTCAGCGAAAAATGTGGACGGTCCTTATTTTTTTAGACATATCTGTCCGCGTTTATGAAAACGATCCTCGTTTGTGCAGGCGATTCCTTAGTCTCTGACTATCGCTCCGACTGCTAAATGGAAATGCAAAATCTTTAATTTTAGACGTCAAATGGGGGCATTTTTTTCAAAAGAATTTTGGAGAATGGAAATATAAATCTTAATCTATAGGTACGTGACAATCTGACCGTTCTGTGCTTAGCTCCGTGCACCCCGGGCCGAATCGCTCATTGACCGACCGCTCTGTGAGGCGATTCATCGTTTCGCCTGTATATATCGTATTTTCGGAGTACCCATAATGCACAGGCGCTGATAACGTAGTTCACATGTTCCTCTTTATTACCGTCTTCAAATTTTTTCGATCCGATACGGAGAAGTGAAAAAAAAAAACTTTCAAAGTTTTTGGCTGTCAAAGTCATCGATTCATTTCCAGAAGAGATGTATGTTAGGTTTTTAAACTTCCATGCTATGATTATTTATATATTTGTCTATATCTGTGGTGAATTTGAAGTGAATCTGATGATCCGCACAATATTTTTTACGGTTAGCAAAAATTGGCGTCAACGGCAAAATTTTTCAAAATGGCCGAATTTCGCACTGGCGAACAATTTATTTCACATTTTTGGCAGATAAAATAACTGCCTCTAAAACTATCGTTTGGCACCAAAAACATACTAAAATGAAATTTAAGAATGTCTATTATTGATATTTGACAAGATTTGTGAAAATTATGCATTACAGACAATGATGATAAAGGATTTTAACGTGTGTTTTTTCTGTTGATAAAAAATACGTACGCGATCCAGATGTCAGGTGATCAAATTTGATGTCACGTGATTGATCGATGCCAATGTTTACACACGCAAGCTACTGTGTGATTGTTGACATATTTTGCTTAATCTTCATGTTTTGTGGTTTTGAATGGCTCATTTTGCCGTTTTTATGGATTCATTTTTCTTTTGAAATAGTCTTTTAGTTTATAAGGTTATGAAATATCTGATTCACAGCAAAATATTGACTTTTTTGAGGCACTTTTTAATTAAAAAATGTTTATTAAAAAAAAAAAAAAAAAAAAAAAATCCTTTCAAGCTCATGGTTTTAATAAGGTTAC
Source organism: Strongylocentrotus droebachiensis (assembly GCA_035222895.1). Classification (NCBI taxonomy): domain Eukaryota; kingdom Metazoa; phylum Echinodermata; class Echinoidea; order Camarodonta; family Strongylocentrotidae; genus Strongylocentrotus; species Strongylocentrotus droebachiensis. The sequence continues at coordinate 12,309 of JAVYIG010014414.1, forward strand.
AAAAGTTCTTTTTTTTTAAGTGGCCTTCAGGGCATACATAAAAATATATTTAGTATTAGTCTTTTTATTTGGGTTTTATATTTAATGGACTTTATTAAACATTATTATTCCCCCAAGCACTCACCTCCCCCCCCCCCCCCCCCCCAACATCAGTACGCCAGTTCTGATTTATTTGTTTTTTTATTAGATTGGTGAAAGCTAGCTACAATGCCGCCAACTAAAAAAAGGAAAGTGGTATTGCCAGCAAGGGTGGGCAAGTTACGCCACTACTTGAACAATAATTTTAGCGTCTTCCCTAGAAGAATTAAATAAAAGGATTTGAAGAGAAACAGGGGTACTTACCGTATTGGTTACTGGCAAGAGGATGAGACCTACATTGATGATGCAGAAGACTATGACATTTCAAAGTATACTCTTGCAGTGGACTTCTTTTGTGAAGAATATTTTTTTGTTTTTCAAATTATATTTTATTTGGTACTCAAAACAATATAACATGACATAAATAATATAATACAAAGTTGTGATAAGATTAATAACAAAATCATTATTAATTAAAGCATTCTGTTTGTGAAGACTTAATAATCTCATAAAGATAACAATATTGTGAGTGAATAAGATGCTACATGTTTTTCAAAACAAAATGCTCAAGTTTTGTGAATTTACAATTTTCTTTTGTTACTGAATATGTATTGTTTATCAATCCGCTAAATCAACATCAGTAATTAAATTTAAAATTAATGAACGGTTGTACCTTTGTAATAAGTAAAAACAGTTGCAAAGTGTTCTTTTTTAGTAAGGCTTTCCTTATAGAAAGTTTCATTAAAATCCTTTGAGTAATAAAAAAAGTATGGCACTTCTAGTTCAGAACTTCCCGAAAAGGTCACGCCTTTTTCTTCGTTTCCTATGTTAAAACAATACCAAATTTAGCTCGTTAATTAAATCTTAAAATATTCATAACTTTTTTAATAATTAACCTAGAACAAAGATATTTATATCATTGCAATGCTTGTGCTGAGCTCTTTCCAATGGTACTAGACTTAGGCCAGAATAATGAATTTGAAATTTTTTGTCACATACCTATAATCTAGCAAAGGAAAAATTTGATGCAGATCGCTCAGCACCTTGTTGCCATAGAGAAGCCGTAGCACGGGCACCACGCGTTCTTGATTTTGCCCGACATAGCGCCACAGGTATTTTAAATTAAACATAGAGTCTATAGCGCCACGGTCCACAACACTGAAAAAAGACTGAAAGAAGGGGTCATATTTCATAATTATAGTACTTTGTGGAAAGTTTATGTAAATGACATCTCTAAAGCCCCACTGTACTTCTTGTAGCTACATGTACGTGCTCCCTCTATATAGAAAACAATGCCTAAGTAGTGCCAGTTCTTCCCCCATAAATCCTCTTTTTCTTATGTTAATTCACAGCTGAGTTGAAGGGATAATCTCCTGTTAGTGACCATGCTAATCCCTCTAATCCCTCCTGGCCAAACTAGTACAGAGGGGTTTAAAAGAGCACTACAATCAATGAATAAAAGAGAAGTTGACTTGGCTAACGTGTGAAATATCACATTTCTTCTTGTGGTTTGTAATTGAATTTGTTTTACTTACTGTCTATTACAAACACAAGGTTTCATCATTACAATGTGGGCTGAAGAGAGCCAGTACTTCAAGATTTAGAAATAAGTTTTTAGGCCTCTGCCCACAATGGTAATAAAGAGGTTAAGACATAAAAGTAAAAGGTCACTCATTTCACTTTTGAAGAAAATTATTAGAATAATAGATATAGACCTAATAGAATGAATAGATATGAATGTGTAATGACAAATCAGTTTTTGATTAGGCCTGAGTCATGTCGGGATTTTCATAAACCGGGTCCCGACGGCCTTGCACCGATCGGGACCCGGTGTCCCGAAATCAGCTCGCAGGATTTGTCACTTGCCTCTATAAAAAGCGCATATCATCAGTATGTCCCTTAAAAGTGACTTTTTTTATCAGTAAAATAAATCAACACATGCATACCTCGGCACAGATCGGTATATTCTTCCATTTGACATTATTTTTTATCCATGATTGGCGATGTTTAGTGCCATTAGCGTGCTTCTAAAAGTTAAAAAACTGGAGCAAAAATAGAAAGACAACGATCGAGCCGCCATTTTGATTCATGCAGGTTGAATAAATCGGGTCAAAAAACATTCATGTTTGAATAATAAAACGGCTTTCTAAAAAGTACTCCTTTACAACATACCGATCGAATAATTTTTAAAAACAAAATAGTTTGTTTTTCTTTGATTTTGAACACCGCTTGCTTCTTTTAAAAGCTGGAAATTACTTGGTAATCACAAGAAGTTTCGATACGGATAGCTGTTGCAAGGCAAGTTCAGACTAGTCTCGGAAAAATGCGCAGTGCTCCCTGTTAGCTGTAATGCGTGCCAGAACGAACCCAAACAAAGACGTGATCGTAAAAAAAAATCATTTAAAACTACGAGAGCACAATTGGAAAGACAACTACTGCTCAAAATTACGATAATCAGATAAATAACTTGGACAAAAAATTCAATAATCGCCCAAGAAATGCCAAAGAAATTGTGATAATCGAGGAGTAACTGGGTACATTTTTATCGCAAGGGGCTTGCTGCAAATACTCGAATCCTTTGTTATACTGCTTTTTACCGTAGAGGGCGTTATTTGGTTTGTAGCCTCGTGTTAGAACACGAGGCTAGAAACCAAATAACGTGTAATTTGGACATATCAGCAGGCCCATTCCGATATAATGATTGTACCTATAGTAACTCCTTAAAAATCACTATTTCTGTGGCTTTTCTTGGACAACTATTGTATTATTCCTCCAAGTTATGTATCTGCTTACGATAATTTTGAGTAGTTGTCTTTCCAATTGTGCTCTCGTAGTTTTTAATAATTTTTCTCGTTACGATCACGTCTTTGTTTGGGTTCGTTCTGGCACGGATTACAGCTAACTACGAGGAGCACTGCGCATTTTTCCGAGACTAGTCTGAACTTGCCTTGCAACAGCTATCCGTATCGAAACTTCTTGTAATTACCAAGTAATTTTCAGCTTTTAAAAGAAGCATGCGGTGTTCAAAATCAAAGAAATAATATCCATTTTGTCTTTTAAAAATTATTTGATCGGTATGTTGTAAAGAAGTACTTTTTAGAAAGCCGTTTTATTATTCAAACATTAATGCTTCTTTCAACCTGATTTATTATTCCTGCCGAGAGACCCGGCCAGTACAGTAGCTAGCTAGCAGCTGGCAACAACAACCCCATGGGGCGAACTGCTTTGCAACCCATATTTATATCAGCAGTTCGGATTGATTCAGGATGAGCTAGAATATGATTGGTAACAATTAAATACTTAAGTTTCAAGGTGGAATGATTTTAGTGGTGTGCAAAACTGCAATTTCTTACATATTTCATTATTTTTTTCGGAGCGTCGGTTCTCAAAAAACGAAACCGGGACCCGACGGCAACGGTCGGGTCCCGGTGTGATCGACCGTACCGACTCAAGCCTATTTTTGATAATACAAGAACAGTGAAAATGATGCTTAGAATTACATAGATTGATGAAGGCTTATTAGAGATGCAATCGTAATTATCATTTTTCTTTTTCTTGTGTCTTTGATCAGATATGGATACGAGCCATAGGTCGTCCAAACGACGGAGGCCAGACAACGCACAGATAGAAGAAAGACTGGAATCCTTGATCACCAGAGTTGGAGAGAAGGTTGTTATTTGATTTTCATTTTTTTCTTCAAAAGACAAGAAATATTGATTTGTTTTCTTGGACAGCACAGTATACCACAGAAGGTAGAGACTAGAGAGTATGATAAGTTTGGATACTTATTTATAATGCTATTTGTGAAGTTCATGAACATCATATGAAGAATTAATATTGTAAAGTTTAAATTAGTTTTAAATCTGATGAGATTTTTAAAAGAAGACCCTCGGGTTGTGTTTATTTAGTTATACTTTTTCTCTCCTGGCATTGGTGTCACACGCTTCAAACCTTTCTGTTTAATATTCACTGTTGTCTTGATTTGCTGATTGAAATACTACTAATAGTAATAATCTGGGCAAGCTGTGTAATTGTTGGCAGAAGGGGAATCAACCGAAAGAAATAATTGATAACACAAATGTGTGACTTGCATGAATTATGAAGAAAAATTCATGAAAATGTTGGAAATGTGTTAAGTAGTTTGTAGTTTCCCAGTCCTTGCATTTTGAGAGGAACTGTTGATACATGTAGTATTTTGGGATTGTATTGACCATCAAACTTTTTTTTCTTTCTTTGTGTGTTTTATTAAAACAAACCATGAGAGCGCATATTTACAAGATTCGATAAAAATAAAAAAAATAATAATTAGAAAAATAGAAAAGGCAGACAAATGGACCATCAAACTTCATATTCTCCATGACATATGCTATACTATACAATATTTCATGAGTCTTTCATAATAACAATGTCCCCTTCTTGTATAGCGCATATCACATTATGATATAATGTCCCTCTGCGCTTCAAAAGAGCTTTTGGAAATTATTTACCTGACTTCATATTGAAGCACATTTGAATGCAAAATCAAATCTTCTATTTAACATTATTACAGAGTACTTCATCTCTTGAGAGTAACTTGGAGGGGCTGTCGGGAGTGCTAGAGGCTGATCTACCGAACTACAAAGGAAAGATTATCAAAATCTTATGCGACTGGTAAGATTCTGTTTGTTTTTTCCTGTATATACAGTGTGAGTCAAAAAAAACTTTACACCTAGAAAAATGCTAATAATTTTAAGAATCATTTATAAAAAGTAAATTATTATACACCATATGAAAGAGTGTTTCATCCCAAATCGTTTGGTACCATTTTGGGTGGTATGTGTTCACGCTTGGATAAATAGGAGGCATTGTTTGCGAGAGTGCAAAAATCGACTTGCGCCAAATAATGCTTATGTGATGTATGACTAAAACAATTGGGATTTCGGTATTAATTCGGTCTTTGCAGATCCAAATAACATCCCTACCAAAATTAATCATGTCACACATATCAAAACACACACAGAGTCACACTCAATAAGTCACACAAACACACGCACACACTCGCACACACATTCTCACATCAGGGCCTTTGTGGGGCACCTGATTGTGGGGTATTTCTGTGCGTTCCAGATATACCTTGTGGTCCCCTACTAGTGGGGTATGTACAACCTGGCGATAACAACCCGGCGGTGTGCTTACGATGTTACCATAAAAAAGTGTGCAAGTTTTAGCACACGCTCACAAAATGTCATTTATGGGGTACCACTTCTAATGCCCCGCAGGGCATAGGACACCGAATATACAGTCATTTGAAAGACTTTACTCTGTGGGGTCCTGAAAAAATACCCCACAAAGTAAAAATGCCTCACAAGGGGTATGTGAAGCGCACATAAAACCCCACAAGAATGCTGAGGTGAGAGCATACACACACACACACACACACACACACACTCGCATAGCAAATTTAGATGTGACAGTTTGGATCGGCATTCTTGGAAATGGAAGTCTTCTTGGACCCTTCTTCTTTGAACAGACAGTGAATGGGGAGCGCTATCTAAGAATGATAGATGATCAGGTTGTCCCGGCTCTGGATCAGATGGCACGATTTAGGCGTCAGAGAAACGGTCCTTTCAGGCACCTTTGGTGGGCACAAGATGGTGCCCCTGCTCACAGGACAAGGATTGTGATGACCAGGTTGAGAGAACTCTTCTGGAACAGGATCATCGCTCTGAACGACCCTGTGGAGTGGCCACGTCGATCCCCGGACCTAACACCGCTTGATTTTTTCGTATGGGGTTACCTCAAGTCTCGGGTGTACCAGAGCCCACCTGAGAACCTCAACGACCTACGAGAGAGGATCAGGATTGAGAGCGAAGCACTTGGGAGAGACAGGCGCATGCTTCGTCGAGTGTTTCAGGAGATGCTCCATCGCGCTAGAAAGTGCATCGAAAGGGACGGAGGTCATGTCGAGGAGTAGATGAACGGACAGTTACTTGCTGGTCACAAATGAAGCTTCAAAGGATCCATGATGATAAGCATTTGAATTAACATTATCATCATAATTATGATGATCGTTAACAATTTGAAGATCAAGTAAAAAATAAAGTATTTTACTCCAAATGAACACCATTATCATATGTTTGTGTGTGTGTGCGCGTGTGAGTGGGTGGGTGTGTAAGTGTGTGTGTTTCATATGGGTGTTTGCGTGTGTGTGTGTGTGTGTGACTTTGCTACTGAAAAAAGCATCTGCAATGCATCTCATTCCATACATTCAATTCATTCTCTCACTTTAATACTTTGGCGCAATTCGATTTTTGCACTCTCGCAAACAATACCTCCTGTTCATCCAAGCGTGAACACATTCCACCCAAAAATGGTACCAAATGATTCAGGATAAAACACTCTTTCATATGATGTATCATACTTCACTGTTCATAAATTATTTTTTGAATTATTTGTAATTTCCTAGGTGTAAAGTTTTTTTTGACTCACACTGTATAGTACATATTCTTACATAGATTTACATGCTCCCTGCTCATTGTAATTGTGAAGGATGACGGTTGCAACATCCATGTACTAAAACTGTTTTTACAGATATTATGTGAATCATTATTTAAATGATTCACATATCTTCCAAATGATGAACTCCTATTATTTTTAAATAATACCTATGGTTTTTAGACTCAGTAAGGTTATCTATAGGCTTGTATAGTGTCAGTAACATTCATCTACATGTATAGCATACAATATGCACATAGTCAGATTTTTCTTACCATTACATTGTACTTATTCTTTAATGAAATAGAAAATATGTGGGGAGAGCCAACCAGGATTTCTTTTTATTGAGTAAGACTTCGGCTCAAAGATTAGCTGTCTTTATGTTCAGTACTTCAGTTCAATTTACCTTTTTTTTTCTTCTTACCAGTGCTGTTGCCCTTCCAGAGAAGATCACTGTCTACACGACACTGGTTGGTCTTCTAAATGCCAAAAACTTTGGCTTTGGTGATGACGTAAGTAATGGAGGAAAAAACGCATGCATAAAACTAACAAAGAGCTGTAGTTAAACTAGTTTATAATTCATTTGCTGCAATTTTGAAATATCCTTTCATTTTGGTTTTCTGTAGTTCTCATTAACAGACCCTTAATTTCAGACAACTGCTGAGCCCCATTTGATAAACAGTTGTGATTAATCGCAACTTATTTGCGATTGATACCAATCGCAATCATGTACATAAAAGATAGGGGACTGTAAACTTGTGATTGGTTTAATAGAGGACTCATTTATGAACCAAATAAATTGGAACTCTTGGGGCCCTGGATTGTGTTACCTTATTTTCTAATCAATCCAAGGAACAATCATGTATGACTCAACATGGGGGGGGGGGGGGGGGAGGCAAAATTCTAGAAAGATTAAATTTCTTTGTTAACAGCACATTCTGGTGAAAAATGCACCTTTGGTAATGAGAGGGTACATCAATACCAATAAGACTCCTGTATAATTTCCTCCATTTTATCTAAATTTCATCTTGCTTTTTTGTTTTGTTCTTCCAAAAACAAACTGTTCCAGTTTATTATAGTGCTTAGCAAGAGTATGAGGGAGTTCATGAAGGCCAATGAATGGAGTAAAGCAAGGTTTGTCGTGCGTTTCTTTGCTGATCTTGTCAACTGTCATGTGATCGAGGTCGCTTCTCTCTTGTCGCTCTACGAGAACTTTGTGGCAGTCACCGAGGAGCCAGATATTCCCCAAGTGCGCTCTGATTGGTTTATCTACTCCGTCTTAAGCAGCTTACCATGGGTGAGTCGTTGAATTTGCAGTGATTAAGGATTACAAAAAGTCAAGAGGGGCATGCGTTATACACGTAGCAAGATGCCCAAGTTACACCCCCCCCCCCCCCCAAACCTGTCTATAGCGACTGCCCAAGGGAAACACAAAAAGTGATCTCTGTAGGCGGGTGGTCTTTGTAGACGGGTGGTCACTAAAGCAGGTTTGACTGTATCAGGGGATTTGTTTGAACAGTCACAACCTCAAATACCTTATTGGTTTATTTTTATTAAAATTCACCCAAATTTAAACAATGATAGACACATTAGCCTTATTAAGATGATGTATTTAAGTGTAGTTGTATCTCTTGATCCAGGAGTAGTATTTTTAGAAGATAAAAAGATGATCACTATATTGAGGTGACATGCAGCCATTTCGTTTTTGGTAATCCTCGGCCTGTATCTCATGCCACAAACATTATTTATTTACAAGATTATCTAAAGTTTGTTGTAAATTGTTTGGATTTCAGGTGGGCTGCTCCCTGGATGAAAAGAAAGGAGAAGAACTCACCAAGCTGATGAAGTCCATTGAAGACTATCTGGGAAAAAGAAAGAAGGATCATGTTCCTTTCCTAAGGGTTTGGCATGGCGAGAATCCACACGAGCAGCAAGATGTAAGTTACTGGTGAAATTTGATTTGATTTGATTTATTCAATTCTGTTCATTTTTTTTTCTTTTGCAGTTTTACAAATATATAACAAACACAATTTAACAAATCATTGCAAAGTTTTGCACATGACAAAAGAGCGTACTGGTATGTAGAATAAAGTAAGGCTGGCTGTTACTAATAAAAAAAAACATCAAAGAGGAGGGTTGACATAGTAATGCATTTCTCTCTTTACAAAAGACAAGCCTAAGCTAATACCTTCTAGAGCACCATGATTCATGGACTGTCGTCATTTATGAATATACAGTAGTGAAATTTTGACTTGAATTGCTCTGTTTCGTTGATAAAATAGGCATGAAATGATGTCTGTGTGGAGCCAGAAGGGCATTAACTCTGTGCTAAAGTATATGAGTCAACGCCCTTTTGGCTCTTAATAAACAATATTTTCCATTGGTGTATGTTTCATAGGAGAGGTAACCGTTCTGTTTCCGGAAGAAGTGGCAGATCTTCTTGTTCAAACACACTGTTCAACACTCAAAATCTGTGACAGGATATGCTGCCCACTTTGGGCTTGGATTAAGCATTATGTCTTGCACTCATTACCGGTAGATTAAACACAAGGATAAACAACAACACAAATAAAGCTGCAGTTTATGTATTTGTTTGAATTTGCAGTACTGATTATCACATTATCTTATTCGTCGATGCAGCTTAAAATTTGATAGACTTTGTGTGTGTGGGGGGGGGGGGGGGGGGGGTAGGGATGCAGAGAAACCACAGTTGATGGGGATTTAGAAAAGGAACCGTAATGTATGTATCAAATATCCTGTATTGAATAGAAATTGAATTTAAGTAGTTTTATATTGAAGTTAATGTATATATATATTTTTTTGATTTAAATTTCATGTGAAATCACATAATAGTTTGTGTTTGTCCAAGTTATACTCTTTCCTCTCGTCTCCTTTACTGTAAACCGTAATGTATTTATCAAATCCTGTATTGAATAGAAATTGAATTTAAGTAGTTTATAATGAAGTTACTGTATAACAGGTATATTTTTTTTTTAAATTCAAATTGTCATTTGAAATCACATTTTTGTTTGTGTTTGTCCAAGTTATACTCTGTCCTCTTGTCTCCTTTACTGTAAACCGTAATGTATTTATCAAATCCTGTATTGAATAGAAATTAAATTTAAGTAGTTTATATTGAAGTTACTGTATAACAGGTATATATTTTTTTTAAATTCAAATTGTCATGTGAATACACATTTTGGTAAAACTCTGTCCTCTTTTCTCCTGTCCCCAGTACTTAGAAAACCTGTGGCAGCAGATTGCCAAACTCCGCCGAGATGAGTGGGTGGAGAAGATCATCATGCGTCCCTACATGGCCTTCCATTCTATCCTCTCCGAGTCATCGGTCCATAGCCTGCCCCCCTTCACGCCCCCTCCTCACATCCTAGAGCTCAACTACCCCATCCCCAAGGTGGTGTTCAGGATGTTTGACCCCACGGATGCACCGGACGTAAGTGCTGAATTTGACCTCTGCTTTGTAGATGGATGATATTTAATGTTTCATATTGTATTCAGGGGTGGTACTCTGAAAGCAATGTCATCTGTTATGACAGTAAAGTGATCATGAATTTGCTTGTATAGCTCTGAATTGTTCATCGAATAAGGAATTCAGAAACTGTGTTTTTCTTTGATAGTGGTATGATACTTCGAGGATGTGCTGTTGAAGTTATTTATGAAGTATCTTCAGAGGGGTGGGGGGGGGGGTGTTCCCATTTTGAATCTGTATTTATAAATCAATGTACTGTTTGTTTCAGTGAGTTATTGAGTATAGCGCATTCAATCTGTAAATGCTTGTTTACACAATCCACGGTGAACTGGTAATTTACTACAGAGTGTTTTTGAAAGCATACCTAAGTGTGTACTGCACTTCACAGAATTTTACGTTATAGCACAAAAGTAAGTGAGTATGCGTGGGTCCATTGTAGTGCGCAGCTATTTTTTCATCCCCACTTAACAACAGTACACCAAAAAAAACTTTGGGGTAAACCGGGACATATGTGAACAAGCCATAAGTGTCCCTAGTTTAATGTCATCTGTTTTGTTCTACAGGGACCACCCATGCCTGGCCCACTTTCCATTGAGCGGTACTTGGTAGAGGATCAGATCAGTTCCCTCATCTCCACCTACTTCAAGGACCGCAAGGATTGGTAAGTACATCAAGGCTTTCCACTTGTGTGCCCCAATTCACAAAAGAGGTTTATCTTAAGGATGCATGTAGTGGGCTCTCATGGGGAATTCAACACCATTTATGGGGTTTACCCAATAACAGGTGTTGTCAATCACAAGGACTAGCCTACAGCTTTATGACCAATAGGCCTTATTTAATGCTCTGCATTTTACACCAAAAGCCCTGTATGGAAAAGTATTGAAAAAAATCTTACATTTCCCTCACTCGAGGACTCACCAAGAAACTAAGATGTATTTCTTGATGGGACCATGGGTTTGCTGTGTGCATAGATCCATAAATGGTATTTCCACCAAGTCTGATGTCGGTGAATTCGGACCTACTGCACATTGAAACTGACTACCATCTTTCTTGAACTAATAGTTTGAACCTCCATGAGCATAATCTTATGACCAGGGCTCAAATTAATTTTATGCCCACGGGGGCTCTTCCAAAAAAAAGAGAGCCCCCGTGAGCCTTCTCACGGGGGCTCTTATTTTAATACAAATTTCCATTGAATTGGTACCCGTGTAACTCCTTGGTATTTTATCATTATCATTTATCTAAGTCTGTATTTTTCCTCTTAGAAATTTACCTGTTACATAGCTGTTATTGACTTTTATCCCCGTGAGGACATTTTCTCCATTTCTTCCCGTTCTGCACATAATTATCTCCTCATTATTCGGAGCAACCTTATTTACATTCTTTCTTTACTTTTCTTTACCATATCCTTCCAAAGCACAGGGGCGGATCAAGCTTTTTGCTAAAGCTATGGTCACAAATCAGAGCAGCGACCGACCGATCAGTAGCCTGCTCGGTCGCTGCTGGAATTAAGCATCGCCCAGCAATTAGGTCGGAGCCCGTGCGGCGACCGCCCAGGCACCGAGCGTATTTTGGGCGGCGAGTGAAAAATGAGCAGGAGCCGCCCAAATTTTAACTCCGCGCTAAAATTTCAGCGGCGACCGAGCGATGCCCTAAAAACGAGCGGTGCCTGGGCGGCAGCCGCTCGGTGGCCGGGCAGCCGCCGGGCAGAATTGGTTAAAAACTCGCCGCTCGGCCGCCGAGCAGGCTACTTTTGGGTAATGTGACTATAGCATTAGGGTAGGGGGGGGGGGTACCCCAAATACGATGTGGAGCATCGTCCACGAGCCGCATAGCGGCGAGGCGATTTTTGTGTGCTTTTTTGAACCCCCGTTAGTGATGTTTTCCTGGCATCTACTGACAACTACTAATACTGTGTAGGTCTGGACACATGATAGCATTTTTCTGTGCACATCACATTTTTCCTTGGCAGCCCAAGGGGAAGGGAGGGGGGGGGGGGGGGAGTTAAACCCCCTAAACCGCCTAGATCCGCCCCTGCATCATCTTATGCCTTCCTCTTCTTCTCAATATTGATTTACTGGTCGGGTTACATTATTTGCTGGTGTTTAAGAATCACCAGTTTTCAGAGGATTCAAACTTTCACAACGAAAAACTTCTCCATGTTTCAGTCCTTGCGCGATTGTCAATCTCCAGCTCCAGCAGATATTGGGCGTCAGCGTGCACACCGGTACTACCAGCGCAGTATAGCCACTGTGCTGACGGCCGCACCACGAGCTTCCGTTGTTTGTATCGGGAATACTCGTAGAGATGGTAGAGAAAGCGCCATCTAAGTTCCATTTCATTGGTTTAAGGTTTGAAAATTAATACTCAATATTGTGTTAAAGTTATATCAGAAAAGATAATCTTAATTTTATAATTCCACGGGGGCGATTTTTAATTTTGCAATTGCCCCCGTGAGCAACCTGACGGGGGCGATTATGGAGCTCACGGGGGCAAATCGCCCACCGCCCCCGTGTATTTTGAGCGCTGCTTTTGACCAATGAATTGGCAAATATGCTTTTTAGTTCAACTATGCTTATTTTAATCCAAGGCACAGGCTTCAATCATGGTTTTGATTATGGTCGAATTGAAATCTCCTTCACAAATTTCCTCCGTACAGGACATGGTTAGATTTTGTTCTCCCTGTTTTAAAGAAAAAGATATTAGACCATATGTACCTGTCACTGTGGAAATCCTTGACCTCTTTTGTGGGTTTAAATTCACAACTCAAGGACAACCTGAAAACAGGTGTAAATCAGTGGTAAAGAATAAGCAGATTAGCCCTGTGCTAAACAAGTTATCCAATAAAGTCTACTACTACTAAGCCAGTTTACGGTTGCAGTCTGAGCACGAACAGATAAAGGTCATTGCAGAACAAATTGTGAAATACACAGAGACAAAATACTGGATACGTGCTCATGAAAGTTATGTAATCATTATTCATTCATGCACAAGTAGTGCACTCCATGATACACAGGTGGAAGTATTCTTTGAAAAGGGGAAACAAAGACTATTTATGTAGCACCTCCATCGCTGTAGGAGTGATTATTTCAGAATGTACAAAGTGGAACCTCTTTATGTTTTGAAGATCTGTGGATATTCGGGGTCATTTGGGACATGTGCTAACCGTGAACTGGTCTATTGATTAATTATGTCATTGTAGTCAAATCATGTTTTTTCACTTGTGGACACCAGTAGTGTTTTTGTTATGACAGCTGCATTTGGCCCACTGTTCTTCAAGTAAATAGAAAATGCATGAGGGTCGAGAACTGGAACATAGCTGTCATCCTTTCGAACTATTTTGAAACAAACTGCTTCAGAATAATTATACACTGTATCATTCATTAAAATAAATATTTTCTGAGATATATAAATTGACTCATCAGAGCTTTATTGAATTTGTTTCTCCTGGCAGTGCTGCTCAGTTGCTGAACTACCATGCCAAGAAGCAGATACCGCTGAATTATGTGATAGTGGAGGTGATGTTTGGACAGCTCTTCCACCTCCCTCAGTCTCCGCAGATCCACGTGTTCTACATGGCCCTCTTCCTGGAGCTGTGCAAGCTCCAGCCTGGATCCCTCCCACAAGTCGTATCCTTATGAAATCAGCACTTTATTCCTCCTCGATTGAATAATAATAACAATAGTTTGTTCTTATATAGCGCATTTCAGGACCGCAGGCCCTCTCAAAGCCCTTTACAGATATATTATTACCCCAGTCATCGTATTCAGGCTTACAATGTATGCACATACTCCACTACCGGGAGCACCAGTAAATTTTTATATTCAATTTTTCTCGAAAGCAGAAGTTTTTTAGGGGCTATATTTTCTAGTGCTTATAATACATCCACAGGGGCATCCATATATATCAAAATTATCAAAAATCACTATCCACCCAATTTTCGAAATTTCCCCAAACTTTGTATCACCTTTAAGACAAACTTATTCCATATTACATACACGTACAACCTAGCCAGCACTCCAAGATTTCTCATTCTCATCTCCCTGTTTGACTGGGCAACTACATTCTGAAAAGTCTTGAATGGGATTGGATAGAATAACGGAAGAATGACAGGAGAGATTTCAAATGAAACATTCACTGCTGTAGTCTATTATTGAATCTGATTCTCAACAACTCTACCCGATGTAAAATAAGCAAATATTAGGAATAGTTTGGTTCTTAATTCTGCTTCCACCACCTAGCTTGCTCAAGCCTCAGAGATGCTGTATGAAAGACTGGAGCACATGAACCTTCATTCCTCTGATAGATTTGTGAACTGGTTTGCACATCATCTCAGTAACTTCCAGTTCAGGTGGAGCTGGGAAGAATGGTAAGAAAGGATTGGGAACCAGTCTTTGCGAATCATACCTTGGGAAACACAATTCGGGATCGGTTATCACATGTTACACAAAAATGTTATGCCCATCTGCCGACATAAAAATGAAAGTGTATCAATCACCTAGATTTTTCTTTTCTTTTTTCGTACAGGTAGAATTTATAAAAACTTTACCTGGTATTCTATGAGTTAACGGATATGTAGTTTGAAGAAATTAAAAAATACCATACCAAGTTTGTTAAATTCTAATAATTTGTATTTAACACCTATTTATCACCCATCTATTCCTGCATTCTCTGATTGCTTTTAATTTGTTTGTTTGTTTGTTTAGGACTGACTGTCTGAACGTTGACGTTGATCTGCCAAAGCCCAAGTTTGTGATTGAGGTGCTAGCTAAATGCCTGAGGTAAGTTGTTGCAGTAGAGATTGAGAGCTTGGTATGTAAGTGAGAGGCAAGATTTGATGGAAGAGAGAAATTGATGACAATAGATGTTAATGTGATGATAATGGCATAAATGAGAATGATATATTTAACAATTTAAAATAAAACAATGTAGTAAGCAAATAACTACCGTTGGTGAAGGTGATGGGACAAACTATCACTTCCGAGGCGATCTGGATGTAGCTATCTTTCCGAAGCGAAGCTGAGGAAAGATAGCGTATACATTCAGATCGCCGAGGAAGTGATAGTTTGTCCCATCACCTGAAACCAAAAGGTGATTATTTGCTTTATATTCTACATCGGAAACATTTCACTTCTTCCGTCATTTTAGAGCAACAAGTCATCAATAACACTAGCAAACGGTGTACGATACGTACAGTGCATGCATGCAGTATGCTGGTGTGACCATATAGTTTGGGCGTGACCAAAGTTCGCGTACTAACACTAAAAGCGCTTAAAGACGAGAGCAATATGCAGCGTATACAATTAAAGGGCGTTGCACTGTGTAGATAGGACTTCTATCTTCAGTGAAAGTGTGTTGAACTGTGTAGTTAGGACCCTGTCTACACAGTGGAGCGAACTATCTTTCATCACGTGATTTACTTTTGACCAATCATAGAGCAAGATTTTTAGTATGTGGAATATAACTAATTTTAACTTGCCTATTATTGGTAATGAGAGGACTTCAAATATTACAATGTGAAAATATCAAATTGAAATAAAATACGACTCTCACACAATCTTCTATGAAAAGCATATATCTGTCTGCATGTTTCTACGGGACTGCAAACAGCGTTAAGTTCCAGAATTTTCTGTACATACATTTCCAGGTATGTGCTTCTGTAGAAAGACACCATAATCAGATAACAATGCTAAGGCTAACGGAATAGCATACCCATCTCCAGAGGTGGATTTTTTCGGGGTGTGGTCGCTTTCTCAGTTCTGTAGAAACAGATTGGAACCTTAGCCTCTCACAGGTCATGTGATACAATGCATTACTGCGTGCATCACTCGCTTTCCAGACATCCAGTGGACCTGCTTAAAAGTCCACAAAAGTCCGCTTCTGCGCTTCAATAGAAACGGACCAGTCAAAATTCTACCGGCATTTATTTTCCAGTTCTATTCTGAGTATACACTACTGTTGTTTCCAGGGGAGTGTTTCAAAAAGACTAAGATCGACTTTAAGTTGGACTTAACTATGGCAGGCCAATCATGCCACTCGTTGCTCTCACCATTGGTCTCTCAATTATGATGTTTAGTTAATATTTTTCCTTCAATATTGAACTATAAAAAAATGAAAATTCTGTAGATTTGTGACCATGATTTGTACGTCCCTTGAGAAGCCAGTGCCAGTAAATGATGAGAGAAAATAGTGGCATGAACGGCCTGCCATAGTTATGTCCAACTTAAAGTCGATCTTAGTCTTTGTGAAACACTCCCCTGGTCTCCTAGAGAAGAACACTTATAGATTCTTAACCTAGTGGTGACAGCACCAAAGCTGGTGAGATTTTAAACAGCAACATTCATCCCCATGTTTTGCAAATCTTGTCTTTTCCAGACTGTCGTACCACCAGCGCATTATTGAGAGCGTTCCTGAGACCTTTGCTCCTCTCGTACCCAACCCTCCCGAGCCCATCTATAAGTATGGTGAGGAAGGGGCAGGTAAGATCATAATAAATAAAATACTTTTTTTTAAAAAACATTTTACTTGTCAATACAAATATGAGTGATATTGTGGTGGAAAATAAATGAAAGCTCTTATTTTTGTGTGTGTGTACATTGTACGTGTTAATACAAGTATCCCAGTGTACATTGTATGTGTCGATACAACTGTGAATGACATTGTGGTTACCAATTATGTTTAAATTGGAGTAAAATAATTAAATTCACTTAGTAAGTATCCCAGGGTAGATTTGAATAAAAACACAAACAAACAAACAAACGACTTTGTTTTGATGATGTAAATCAGTGGAATACTGATTGGAGTTCTATTTATATTGTTTATACCCAAAATATCCAGTTACATTATATTTTTTTTCTGTGTACATGTTCATAGAATTTTTCAAACCAAACTGCTTGAAGAATACATGTTTGCATAATGTATCCATGTAGTTGTAAAGTATTTAGTCATATGTTTCTATTACCCTTTTTTTTTTTTTTTTTTTCCTCTTCTCCCATTTCATATCTTCACTGACCCCATGCTATAGTTGCATGTGAAAGTGCTCTGGATATGTTGGAAGACCTGAGCTCTGTAGCATAAAAATCAATCATAAAAATCTTCTGTATCTCCAATCTTTCTGCATTTAATCTTACCATGTTTACCATGCATTGTATCTAGCTGTAACATGAAATCAATAGTTACTCTTTATTCTAAAGTTCCAATAGATTGAAGGAGATACAATTAATTTTGAGGAGAGACAATTAGTTGTAGCTCTTGATGTTACAGGGCCCTGATAACTTATGTTATCCTTTTATCTTGAAACCATGCCATTGTGGAATTAGACTTTCCATCAGAATCTAAAAGTTTGTACAACATTCCAATGATTTTGTAGTCTCAATTTTTTCTATTATATGGAGGGCAATAAACAAAATTTCAGCTAGGAAACAGAGAAACAGTACTTAGGTTTGATGCATTTTTAAATCAAAACAGAGCACCTCTGAATTTGTACAAATTTCTTTGTTGTCTCATGCTATCATTTTATCTCATTGACCTTTAACCTCCAAAGAATCTCTGCCAGGATACGCCATTGCACAGACCCTGTGTGATTTGATCAAGAAGAAAGGCTCAATAGAGGTGGTGCTAGAGGTTCTCAAGGATGCACCCAATCCTAAGGATGTTGATGGCATGGAAGGTATGGAATTTCTCTCTTTCTCTGTCTGTCTCTCTGTCTCTCTTTCTCTCTCTCTGTCTCTCTTTATCTCTCTCTGTTACATGCACTCTCAACTGCTTGATTGTGAAAGTGAGAGAGAGAGAGAGAGACATACAGACCTCTCTCTCTCTCTATCTGTCTGTCTGTCCCATGCACTCTCAACTGCTTGATTGTAGAAGTGAGAGAGAGAGAGAGAGACAGACAGACAGAGAGACAAACCGACAGACAGACAGTGTGAGAGAGAGAGAGAGAGAGAGAAACATACAGACAGTGAGGGAGAATGAGAGAGAGAGAGAGAGGGAGAGAGTGAGACAGAAAGACAGACAGTGAGAGAGAGAGAGATATATATACAGAGACAGAGGGACAGTCAGGGTAATTCAGAATAATAAACATTTCTGTGGTGGCGACCAGTTGTGATCATTTGTTTTTCAGGCAAGAAGTGGCGATGTTGTTTCGATTGTAGCAAGGAAGGATATGCTTTATCAAATGATTTTAAAAATACAAGAAGATAAAAAGGGAGCTGTGATGGAAGAAAATTACTTCCAATGAAGTACAAAATATGATTTGAAGCATACATTGTAGCAGGAACTATGGAACTGTTTTTGTATAAAAATTTCATTGATTGATTGTAAAATAAAAGGTATCTCGATTCTGCAAGATTCAATATTTACTATTCATTAATAGATTATCAACTGATAGTACACTAAAAAATATTATGTATTGACTATGAGGAAAATGTTGGATGGCATTTGTTATTAATTTCTTTTATGTTTATAGATGAGACAAGCTTCAATGCGTTGAAGATTGATGTGTTCGTTCAGGTTCTCCTTCATCTCGGCAGTAAATCCTTCAGTCATTCCTTCAGTGCACTTGCCAAGTAAGTATACCTCAAGCAATGCATAATGAGCATGTCAAAAGACATTCTTTACTGATGCAATCAGACTATGGAACTCCCTCCCACCGAGTATAGTCAACAGCACCTCCTTAGTGATCTTCAAGCAGGGGGTGCAACAAATGAGGCTTTGTTAAGCCTCTTCTGTTTTTTAGCCGTATATAGTATCAATTTGTAATGAGATTTTTACTTGCACTATTCATCTCGGCACTTGACAAGCACAAGTACGATAATACGCCAACGGCAGTCTGTACTTAACTAGAAGAAGAAGAAGCAGCCAGGTATTCATGACTTATACTGGAATCAGAGACGTTCATGTATTTGTAGATGAAAATGTAAACTTCATCATATCTACGGGTGATTCACTATCAGGATGGTATACAGCAAACAAGTCTGATAGAGAAAAAAAAGAGAGAAAGAAAATAGATATATACAACATAGATGGTGAATAATAAGTCGAGGAGAATATTCATTTCTTTACAAAAAGAAAGTTAATATTGAGGAGAAGTAAGGGGGAAAAAGAGAGATTAAAAATGAAGACCAAGTGACTATATATTACTCTTGTGTAATTTGTTGTGTTTTCAAGATGGAAATTTCTGACATGATTTGATGAATTTAATCGGATGCACTTGTTTTCTGATTTCTAGATTTCTACCTGTGTTGAAGGAGCTTGCAGTCAATGAGGAGAGTCAGATCTACATCTTGAGGGTCATCAAAGACCTTTGGAGGAACCACTCACAGGTTAGTAAGCACATAATGATGAGAAGAATAAGGATCAGAATAAGATTAAGAATAATGAATAATAATCAATGAATAATAAATAATAAATAAAAGATAATAGATAATAAATGATAAGTATAAGAATAAGAAGAATGGTAATGGGTTATAAAAACAAAAAAAATAATAATAAATAAGCTCCAAGGCTTTACCTGGTATTCTATGAGTGAACGGATTTGTAGTTTGAGGGCCCTGCAATTATCATTACCCAAGCAATTGCCAGGAACCCATTTACACCTGGGTGGAGAGTGGCAAATGTGGATTTACTCAGTGCCACAGTAACATTGTAGTGTATTTGTGCAGGTTTTTCTGATGTGGGGTTGCCATGTTAGAAAATAATTAATCCCTCCAAGACCACTTTACCCCTTAAATTTGTCCTGACAGTGGACCTGAATGATGAGACGATAAAACCAGTTTGACTTTGGATGGCTTGCTGTTCAATCCGATGCAAAGATACATGTCCGCAATGTTTGATTCCATTTGCTATTAAAACAGAGGATCGCAGTCCTGGTTGACGAGCTGCTGTGTACCCGGATGATCAGCTGTCCCGCCGTGGCCAACTGGTTGTTCTCATCCTTCATGTAATTCAATTAATCCCTCCAAGACCACTGTACCTTTAAACTTGAATGAGCCTTTAATATCAGTTTGACTTTGAATGGCTTGCTGTTTACATGTCCACAATGTTTGATTCCATTTGCTATTAAAACAGAGGATCGCAGTCCTGGTTGACAAGCTGCTACGTACCCGGGTGATCAGCTGTCCCGCCGTGGCCAACTGGTTGTTCTCGTCCTTCATGTCGTCTAGCTTCACCAGGATGTTTGTATGGGAGATCCTCCACTCGACCATCAACACCATGAACAAGCACGTCAAGGGGTGCGAGACCGAGCTGGAGGAGGCCAGGCAGAGCGCCAAGAGACCTGATGATGTGGTGAGTTAAAGGCATCGTTTAACAATGTTAAATCTGAGATGCACTGTCCTATGGTTATCAGTGTCTGTGATATGGTGTAATATTGAAGTGCCTCAATAAAGTAAAAATCTTTGAGTGACCGGTTTTACCATACTCATTTTCCCCAATAGACTGTAGTGTTGTAAAAACCGCTGGGAAAACAAATTTTCGATTTCGATTTCGATTTCGATTTTGACAATCGGGAGAGTTATAAGCAACTACATCACAATCCACTGACCAAACTGCCAATTTGAGATTAATATTTCATCTGTGTTTGCTATATTCCTGTAGGATATGGAGAGCGATGAAGAGGATAGGTATGACATCACAAAGGCTGCTAGTGAGAGCAAGATTGAGCAACTACAAGAGAAGCTGGAGGGAGCTCAGAGTGAGGAGAAGAAACTCTTCCTTATCATATTCCAGGTATGTACTAGTCACAATTTCTTGTTCTGTTTAATTTGTAATTGTATATCATTGTATTTTCTTTGTTATAGCGCTTACAGAATTTGGTGGTAAGCGCTTTATAAGCACCATTTTTTTTATTTATTATTATAATGAGAGAATGAATTTAGGATGTATTAGGTGCTCCATTTTAACAAGCCTTGGCCTTATTAAAGGGGCATCCAAACCATTTGCTTTGTGTTCTTATTTTGTGTTACATGCTTTGTTAATTTGATTTAAATGGTTAAATAAAGTTAATCGATCTGAACTGAAGGTTACTTTTCATATTTCAGTGTAGAAAAAAAAATAAAAAAATTACACATTATTTGTTTTTGTTTTTGTCTTTTGTTTTTTATACACCATGATATAAACATGAAAAAAGGAAGATATTGTTTCATACCACATCTAAGTTTTCAGTCTATCTGATGACTATATCAAGCTGATAGTGCAACTTGAGCTTGGACCAGACAAAACATAAAAATAAAATGGTGCTTTTATGTCAATTTTGTTCATTATTCCGTACTACAATTTTCAGTACACTGACTTGGTAACCTGTGGTATATACAGGTAGTTTGTACTAGCTCAAAATCGAGAATTCTTATTATAATGTATGTTTTTTGTTTTGTTATTTCAGCGCTTTGTGATGGTCTTAGGAGAGCACATGGTATCGTGCGAGAACAAGGGGGAGGAATTCCGCACACCTTGGTTCATCCATGCCATACAGAGGTTGCAGCAAATATTTCTTGTGGTAAGTTGATCTGGCCCCTGGTCAAGTCTTGTTAACATATGGTCCGGAAACCACCTGAAAAGATGCTTGAGCAAAGTAAATTGATAAAGGGGTATTGCACTTCACATTTCTGTATCTTACAACAGAGATGAGCAAGTACATTTTACATGTACTTTGCGTGCAGCAAATTTGTATTCACCTCTTGCCTTTTATTAAAGGTAGTGCAAAGTTTTGGGAAATTTTAAAAATTGGATTGATAGTAATTCTTTAAATTTTGATATATTTGGATGCCCCTGTAGATGTATTATAAGCACTAGAAAATTCAGCCCGTAAAACACTTTCGAGAAATTGAATGATTAAAAATTTACCGGTGCTCCCGGTAAATTTCAAATATTTCAAATAGCGGCTAAGGCCATTCGATGATAGCACTTAATATCAACAAACATGGTCTACAACAACTCTAAATGACAAAATAATCCCAGCTATGCATGTTTTTTAAGCATTTGATAGCCCAAAACTTGAAAAAGTTTCTGAATTAAAAAAAAAAAAAAATTGGCTGATTTTTTTTTTTGCCGATACCAATCAAAGGTGCGAGGGTGTCACTCCGATATTACGATCCGATCGAAGCCCCAACTTACAGGGTTAGCATCACCCTCTAGGACGACTACCCCCCCCCCCAGACAACTACCCCCCCCCCCCCCCCACCCCCAAGACAACTACCTTGTGGACAACTACCCCCTAGGACAACTACACCCAGACAACTAGGACCCCCTAGGATAGTTGTCCGGGGGGTAGTGGTCCTAGAGGATGGTTGTCTTAGGGGGTTGTTGTCCGGGTGGTAGTTTTCCTGGGGGGGGGGGGTAGTTGTCCTAGGGGGTAGTTTACTTGGGGGGTTGTTGTCCTAGGAGGGAAGTTGTCCTAGGGGGTAGTTTACTGGAGGGTAGTCGTCCTAGAGGGTGGTTGCCCTAGCCTAGGGGGTAGTTGTCCAAGGGGTAGTTGACTGGGGGTGGTTATTCGGGGGTGGATGTCCAGGGGGCAGGTGTCGTAGAACCTACAGTATATATATTCAGTTTATGTCCAGTTTGGCTTCATAGGTATAAGTTAGATCTCATAATATATTTGTGTTTTTAACCCTGCATCCATTCTGAAATCAAATCACTAATTTGTTTTGATGTGTCTGTCTTGGTTCATGCAGCATTACCATCAGGTTGTGAAGTACACGACGACCCTAGAGAACCTTGTCTTCACAAGTGACACGGATCCCACCATACTGGAGGTCTTTACAGCTTTCCGCTCCCTGCACTCATGATGACAACCCTGGTGCTCCGACATTTGCTCTGGCATCAACTGCTCTGGGTGCTACGGTCAAACATGTCTATAGCGACCGCCCAAGAGAAACACAAAAAGTGGTCTTTGTAGACAGGTTCCTTTAGTACATGTTTCAATGAGATACCATTTTCAAGGGAACAAAAAATGTGGTCTTTGTAGACAGGTGGTCACTAAAACAGGTTTGACTGTATTTTGTCAAAAGCATAGGGTTAGGGTTAGGGTTGCCATTGGGTTTTAGGTTAGATTTAGGGTTAGGGAAAGGCAAAGTGTTGGGTCCAGGATTGACGTTAGGAATTCAGTCAGTCTGGGAAGTTGTCAAGGAGCAATTGTCGCAGGAACAAGTGTTGTACAACAGACACCCCTACAACTATGTTTCTGCTTCATATATTCTACATCAAACATCATTTTTTATGTGATTTTAAAGCCCCACTACGCTACTTAAAGCTACTTGCCCCTCTATACAGCCAACAATGCCTAAGCGGTACCTGTTGATCCCCCATGATGCCCTTTTTCTTATGTTAATTGAGAGCTGATTTGATGAGATAACCACCTGCCAGTGACCTTGCAGGGAGGTCTTATCCCTCCATGCCAAACTAGTGCAGAGGGGCTTTAAAAGAAAGTGGGCATTATGAAAAGGTGACCTGCCATTTCAAAACCACCAATAAGTCTCCAGAATTCAGTCGGTAGTCATTATTTCAACAAATTAGCAGTGACAAGATTTGCAGTCCTGTGAAGAAGGAAAAAAATTGTTGTTATAATTGTGTCATTTCTCATAAAAAGCTAGGTTTTTAAACAAAATTTTGTGCATTTTGAGGTTATTTTCTACCCTCTCAAGGGTATCCACTATATGAAAGAATCTTTATTTTTGTCCTCATACTCTGACCAACATTGGATACTAGTAACCATAAATTTCTTGGCACAACTTGTACATATTTTTCTAAGTGGTCCCATTATCTTGTGATGTTTTTATTTTGTCTAATTTATAGAGCAACAAAATTACTTATTCTGTTGTAGAGGGGGAAGTGATGAAAGCGGAGAGCTTGTTTTATTTGGAAATGTGTGTCAAAATTGAGAAGATGTTTATAGTAGAATTGCATGTAGGGTACTGTGAATGTCTTTTCAAGAAAATGCATATACAGGTATGTTCGAAGAACCTGAAGAACTTCAAAAAAATATTTCACAGGAAAAGTTACTGGAGCATTTAATTGATTGATTTTATTCACCAACAATAATACCAGCATTTGTACGAAATATGTATTTACACTTTACAATATGTAAGTAATGTTACAGAATCATACGTTATGATAAAAGTTGGTACATAGGACCAGAAAATAGCACATGGGGTAGCCGAGTCTTAATTTACAAAACAGAAGATGTTCACTTTTAATCTGCCATAATGAAATACAGTTACAACTGGATCACTTGGTGTTATATATAGAGCACTACATTTTTAGTTATTGACTTTACTAGATTATTTTTAAAATGAGTTCCTGAAACATTTGTCTTGATGTTTTTAACTTAATATCACAGGATGCACACATTTTGAAAACAATGAGGGTCAATAGATCAAGCTATAAGCAGGTACTTGGATTTCACATGAACTTTAATTTTGTTGGAGGCAAAATTGTAAACCATCGAATAACAATGTCCAATAACTAGGTCTTTGTAAATTAGAGACAAATAAATTGTGTCACCCAGTGCTTTTTTAGAATCATCTCCTCAAAGTTGATTCTAAAGCCAAGAAGAGTGTAGAATAATGTTTCAAACGTTGCATGTTTTGGACCTTTGGATTGTTTGCTCTTGGTGTTGATTACTGTAATTGCAAAATGCTTCAGTGCTATGTAAACTGTTAGGTTTAGTGGTTGTTATTTCACCTGACTGCTAAGAAAGCATAAATAAATGCTTGTTAGTATTAGCAACCAGATGGTCTTTAATTACAAAACCTCTGTGAAACCCTTATCGTTGGATCACCCCTGCTAGGCCTCATTCAGACACGATACGGTAAAACCATGGCGTTTAAAAAAAAATTGTTTATGATGACATAATGTGTAATACGCACATATGCAATATTCTTTATATATTCAGGTTCGTTGGAGATGTAAATTAAGCAATTTAAACTTACCGTGATTTTTAGACAATTACTTGTCTTGTTGTTCATTACTTTTATCTATGCTTTCACAATTTGTGAATTGTTAACATGTAGCATGTCTGCATGTAACTGCCACGTACACCTCCGAAAATAATTCTTTATTGTTAATCATGAGAGCTGGTGATTGTTGCTTTTTAGACATTTTTATTTTTTCACTTTTTTATTTTGATAATGTACAACAATCAGTTGTGTTTGTGGAATAATCAATTAAGCAACAATGGAACAGGCATGATTCTAATACGTTCTCAAGGATAATAGCTTTCTTTTAAAACATTTGTTTGTAAAATATTACTTTTGTTTGTAAATTGTCATAACAGTGTCATTTCTGAACCCGTTTGTTAAATACACCTGTATATGCACTTTTGCAACGAATAAACTTAATTCCTGTACAGAACATGTGCATCAGCCTGATGCAACCCGTTTTGTTTTTCCTTTACGTGTGTTTGCCAAATTTTGTGTGTAGACTTTTGTTTGAAGTGCTATTTGTTATAATAAATGTTGTCAGTGAGAGGTTTGGATATATATATAATAATTAGTTACTGAGAAATATTAATTTAAGATCCAGGGTTCTTCAACTGAAAAGGAGGGGGAGGGGGCAAAAGAAGGTGCCCAAAGTATGTGTCCCCCCTCAAAAAAAAAAAAAAAAAAAAAATGGGAGATCATAAATTTCAGATCCTCAAGTTAAAAAATTAAGGTAATTTACAGATTAAGCAGCGATATATTAATTTATTAAATAAGGAAGAAATATGATTGTATCAGTAGTGGATCGGGTGGTACATGCTCCCCCCCCCCCCCCAAAAAAAAAAAAATGGATCTGCCACTGTATATATTTTCTTTCTTTAAAGGTACACTATGTCCCTTTTGCAGACAACATCAAATTATGTAGAACTTTGCAGGAATTATGAATATGTCATGTATGTCCTATCTGTGAAATTTAAACGTTGGCAGTGTCCTAATATTCAAATTATGCAAGGAAACCTGTTAACTTGCTAGACTTCACTGTCAGACACTATTGAGTGACTGACTGGCTTTTTTTCTTCTTTGGTAATAACATGCATAAAATGAGCTGTAAAGGGTATATGAGCATTTGTCTACATCAATAACCCACTTCTTGTAATGACCAAAATTAAACTGATTGAATTTTTTGCAGCATAAAACATACAGCAGTTCGGTACAATGGTCTGTAATTAGATTATTACTTATTGGCTCTATAGCTCCTTAGTCGATTCGACAACTAATTTTCATTATTTTCCCACTTAAAGACATTTTCAAGCCCTCCTTTGGGGGGGGGGGGGGTTCTAAATTATTATTGTCTTTCAATTAAATTCCATTGAAATTTAACCTTTTCATTTTTTGGTCTGCAAATGGGACATAGTACCTTTAATTATTATGTTCATACGTACATGCATTCTCCTTAAAGCGGTTGTGAACGTGACTGAGTGGGAAGATTTCCTCAAGGTCGGGGATTAGACTGCCTACAAACTTGGATTCTAATTTGACACTTTACCAAAATTCATAAAGCCATGAGCTGAGCCTATAGCTCTGTCAGTCTGGCTGTATGTGTATAAGGGGCTAAAGTCCAGAGTCTGTTGTAGTCTCATAGTGCAGACACTGTTATGACAAGGGCTGACAAGGGTGCGCCTACAAACTACATGTATGTAGTATATAATTGCTTGGTGACGCATCCGCGCTGGCATAATTAGATAAACCTTGGTTTAATAGTGGTAAGGGAGGGTCTGAAGGAGGAGACTATAGAGAGACTTGTATGGATGCTTGTTGAATTAGAGTCTGTGTTTTCAGACTATCACACGTGTATGTTTCTAACGGTTCGTAATTGTATATCTATGTCGATAGAGGGGTGGGTGGGGTGTGGTTTGTATACCTTCCATTATTTATTTGTTGTCGGTAAATCTTTTTTGTTTTGTTAATGACGTACCTGAAAGGGGGGGGGGGGCACAAATGTCAACATCCCTTTTAAATGTGACCATCAGCTTATCAGCTTATAATTTCCTCATCCTTACAATCTAGCTGGTATACCTCGCCACCAAATTACCCCCTTCATGTTCTCTTTAAAGGCGTCTTGAAACGCCCCTGCGTTATAAAACACGCACCTGCCGTTTGGTGCCCATTAATTGCAGATGTTGTATGTATATGTCCATCAATCAAGTTAGCGCATGATATTCATGTTAAACATTTCTGAACGCGTTTATTCAGTCGTTTCCAATTATCGTACAGAGATCGAGTATACTTGTAATGAGATATGGACGCCACAGTACAATACGATGTGTGTATTGTGGGAGCTGGCTTGGTCGGATCGGCAGCGGCGAGATGGCTCTCGAGATACCCGGGGATCAAAGTTTGCCTCGCTGGGCCCTTGGAACCAACAAAAGAGGTATGTGTTAATAAATTAAAGACTAGACAAAGTCCGTTGGTTTTATATATATATAACCTCCTATGCAGGGGCGGATCCAGCCGACGGCGATCAAGGGGGGGGGGGGGGGCAATTCGTGAGAAGACGCGCCGCGTTCCGGACAGGGAGGAGTCTGAGGGGGGATGTGCCCCCCCCCCAAGACGAAAATCCAATTGAATCCCCATTGAATGTCCCCATTGAATCCAATTTGGAGTAAATGGGGACCAATCAATGGGGACCAATTGCCAATTGGTTCCAATGGGGACCAATTGCCAATTGGTTTCAATGGGTACCCATTGTTTCACTTTCCATTTACTCCAAATTGCCAATTGGTATCGAATTGGGATTCAATGGGGGCATTCAATGGGGATTCAATTGGTAAATCGATCCAGTTAGAAGAACCAGTGATAAATTATTGATACTTCATAATCGATATTGGCAACTGTCCACCAATTAGGTATATTCCAATCTCATTTGCATTAACTTCCTCACAAAGATCATTTGAAGTGAATTCAAGAGTTTCATTAATTTGACATTGGCTCGTACAAATATATATACTAAATATGTATATTGTTTCTTGGTTAGTAATCATATAATCAATATATAAATCAATATATCTATTGCTAAAACGTGAATGTAATTGTAACATGATCAGACAAAATAATCTATTTGTTAATAATTGCTGAAGGAATAAAGAAATCACCAAATTGATGTGCATTGTCATAATTTGCTTAACAAATCATGATAAATTTATTTTTCTGTGACACGTGTAAAGTGATAATGAATATTCATGAGATGCCTAGATTTGTTGGTTTTAATTGGCCAATTGGTTTCAATGGGACCAATTGAAGTCCAAATTAAGGCCAATTGGTCCAATTGAAACCAATTGGGGACCCATTAAAGTCTAATGGGGCCTAGGCCAATTGGGCCAATGGGTCCAATTTGTCCAATGGGGCCAATCCGGACCAATTATTGGGGACCCATTAAAGTCTAATGGGGCCTAGGCCAATGGGGGCCAATGGGGCAAATTTGTCCAATGGGGCCAATCCGGACCAATTGAAACCAATTGGGGACCCATTAAAGTCTAATGGGGCCTAGGCCAATGGGGCCAATGGGGCCAATCTGGACCAATTGAAAACATCTGAGGTCCCATTGAAACCTGTTAAAACCTATTGAGACCAATTGAGACCAATTGAAACCAATTGAAACCAATTGAAATTTCAATTGGTGTTCAATTGGTTTCAATCGGATTTTCGTCTTGGGCCCCCCCCCCCCCCCCCCCCCCCCCCCCAAGAAGCTGAAGAAATATCTAATTTTCAAACTCAATTCGTGCGATTTGGTGTATACTTTTTGCCATGATATCATTTTAAATCTGTGACTTGTTCTAGCATAGCATTATGATAAGCCTTGGATTTTGTTAGGAGGAAAAGACTGTAAACACAAGAAGCGGGACTGCAGTCCGCATGGATATAGTACGCCGGTGTAACAAAAAGTCTTTATGACACCGGTACCTCGAGGTGTAAGTGTTTAATATTGATACATGTATTACTCAACACAGTAATGATTCCCTCAGCAAGATCAAGAGTCCATAGAGTATAACGTTTATCCTTCTTATTTCATTTCTAAACAAGATTCACTTGATTATCCAAACATCAGTTGGGATAGGCAGCCAGCACTCACTGGCGTCGGGCTTCGGCTTCAAACACCTTACATCAGACCCCGGAGAACGTTTTTCAAGTGGGGGGGGGGGGGGGGGCTAAAGTATTTACGATCAGGTAGAGCGTAGCGTAAATTGGCGTGGGATTCAGGGGGCGGAGCGTCATTCAAAGTGGTGGGGGGGGCACCAGCAATAAATGGCACTTTCCGGGATAAAGGGGGCACCTTCAAAGGGAAACCTCAAAGCGAAAATATACAATTTTTTAGACATTGATATATATACCCC
>JAVYIG010014415.1:0-41644 GCA_035222895.1 Strongylocentrotus droebachiensis
AACTTGTAACACTGTGACGTATAATGCGAGTTTCTCTCCAAAGTGCTATTTACAGAAAATTTCATGAACTTTCATTTTTTTTGGTTATTTATGAAGTTCATTTCAGTCTTTTCAAATTATTCGATTTGATTTTGGGGATGCCCAATTCCCCCGTATTTTTACTACCGAGTTATGCCTAGGTCACATTTGCTCCACGGATAGTATACGGCGGAAGTACGCCCCCGAAATCGAGAGATACTTGCAGCGGCCGCAGAGAATCTGCGGTAGCCTCAGGGTCACCATAGGGCGTATCTCTATCTTTGCAGGCCGTACGGGTCGCCGTGTAATTATAACGCAAAGTTATAACTGTTTTCATGTCTACGTTCGTCGTAGCGATTAGACACGCCGTAGCCATGCCGTAGAGCGGTTCAACGTCGACCGTACGTCAGGCATGCGGGAGCCTTGCGTTTTATATACTCCAGGGGTGAAGCGGTAGCATCAGTCTAATCGCACGGTCGCCGTATGGTCCCCTTCGGCCGCCTTGCGGGCACCGTGCGGCTACCTTGCGTCTGTCTTAGTATTTGTCAAAAAGCTACGCCCTCCGCAGGGACGCCCTAAGGCGACCGTGCGTCATCACTTCAAAGGCCGTACGGCAGTCGCAGATTTTCTGTCTCCACAAATTCAAAATATGCCGTGCGGCTACCCTAACATATGTGACTACTACCGTATGTGACCGTGGGACTGCTGCGGCGGTCCTATAATTGCTATTGGCCGTAGATATTTTAGACCGCACGGCCGCCGGGGCAAATGTGACCTCGGCATAAAGGAATATAAACTACTACTAGATGAGTACGCGTTACAGCCTCTCTCACCCACAAATGGCACAACAAAAAAATTAGGATGTAAGATTTCATTTATGCATCCTCTTTAACTTTTTTAATTAGCTGATCATGTATTTGTCTTTGTATGTATAATGGGCCCTCATCTAAAATTAAGGTTTTCTTCACGGTTTCTATATATTTCTGTTGTCATGCTGAAGTATAATATGTTTTCTTGTACGTTAAATTATTTTGAAATAGAAATTACCTTCAAGTTATATGTACGGTGTCAGCATGTCAAAAGAAAATAAATATCCGCTCTCTGGTAATTCAACTCATTTAATTTTGTAATTCCAGCGCAGCGTTTTTCAACCGGGGGTGCCGCAAGAGAATTTTAGTTACATTTGGAAAACGTTTATTTTTTGAAGAAAAAAATATCAGATACGGTTAGAGCATGTAATTACAACAGAAAATAAAAATTCAAAGATAATAAAGTGTCTTCCTTCCTCACTCGCTGACAATATTTTGACAACAAGGCGCCCGAATATAATTATATCGTATCTTTTATTTCGAGATTACATTTTTACCATACTCATTACGTTTAAAAACATGATAAATAAGGGGCAACGAGAGGCCCGAATATATTCGTGTATCAAGGTCATGACCGAATACATCACTTTATAATCATGTACATTCGGCGGCAAGGTGCCCGCATGCAGTACATTAAATCGTTTCTAGTGTGTTGATTACAAACAAATTTTTTACCAGTTTGAAAATGTCTTCTCCTTTTTTATTCTTAAATGTGCCCATAAGTGAGTACATAGCGCTTGACGAGTGCCAGCGTCATGCAAAAAAAAATAGTATGTGAAGACTTCGGGATTTGGGAGAAACTTTTCATTTCTTAAGAGTTAAGAGGGTACCGTGACTAACAAAAAATTGAAATAACGCTGCTCCAGAAAAATGTATTTCTATGCATTTTGAAAAGCGCTGGACAATTACATTAAACTTACATCCTTCGTGGAAATCAGCAACCGCACTGGCGTTGCATAAATTATAATTAAAGGGAAATGTGTAGTAATGAGGAAAACACCGTGTCTGTGCTATAGTATTTGAGCGAATATGGGTTCATGCAGGAGATCTTATGGGCTCGTAGCCATCTCTCAATGTGTCAGATCATCTTTTGCTATTGAATCCTGATTGTCCACGTGGGGGGGGGGGGGGTAGTTGACCTCGGGGGTAGTTGTCCTATGGGTAAATGTCCTCGGGGGGGGGGGGGTAATTGTCCTCGGGGGGTAATTTTCCGGGGGTAATTGTCCTTGGGGGAACGTTGTCCTCGGGGTAATTTCCCGGGGGATAATTGACCTTCGGGGTTAGTTTTCCGGATGTTAATTCTCCGGGGTGATTGTCCGGGGGGTAATTGCCCTAGAACCATATATGAATAATTTCTTCCTCTCCCATCTCGCTCTCATTGTAATAAAACATAAATCTACATTTGCCACTCCATCCATACCCAGGAGAGAATCGGGGACCTGATAGGATAACGAAAGCATTTGTGATAGGAATTGCCATATACCCTCGTGATGAGCATTATTATGGTAGGAATACTCCCCAGGGAGTGGAGATGGTGCATATGTGTGCGTAAATTAATCTGATGACCGGGGTAATGATAAAGTGCTTAGAGACTGTATTCCGTATAAAGCTATATATAAATCCAGATTTATTATTAACAATTGTATTATCATTATTATTGATACCTTAACATTTAAAATGTTTGTTCATACGTGTGTTTATAAAGACGCAGTCATTTATCGTCATGTAAATTACTGAGCCCGGAATGACTATGTATATATATATATATATATATATATATATATCTGTATATATGTATATACATTGTAGTAATATATCATGTCTAACTATTCTTGTCAAAAGAGAAAACAAGGATAGAGGGAGAGAAAGGGTGGAGAAAGAGGGAGAGGGGGATATGTAAAGAGACGAAGAGGATAATTGACAACATTGTATGGAAATTATTTTACTTGCATTTGAGCGTATTTATTTCAACTCAGAGAGCAAAAAATACCAACAGATATTAAATAATAACAGTAGCATAAATGACAATGATGGAGTATGGTAAGAGCCAAAAAGAACACACTTCTTTCAATGTGATGCTGACAGCATGTGACTAATGATTTCAGCCAGCGCAATTACAAATATAAAATAAAAAATAAATAAAAACAGACATTCTCATTAACAAGAAATACAACCTACCCAAACCAAAACACAACATCAAAATAAACAACACGAGCCAGCAATATGCGACGAGCAATATCGACTGGCAATGTTATTGGTATAGTGCAGATCAGAGATCAACTGCGAACGATGCTGAAGAGATGAATTAAATCTGTCGAGGTATGTTCGGCTATTTAAGGGCTGCTCGGCCACTGTATAGTGTCTATAGCTTTGTTGATTGGTTAAAAGGCTTGGTCTTGTGTGTTTAACGAACCATGAAGCAAAGTTCCTTTGATTCGTCAACTGATCCTTTGTGTAATGATGCGAAACTGTTACAGACAGGCGCGCCGGAAGCAGTTTGGGATTGGGGGGGGGGGGGGCAAACATTCCAGGGGGCTCACCTTCCAGGGGCAGTGACGTAATGAGAATAAAAAGTTCGGAAGGGGGGGGGGGGCAGACGAAAAATCTGCATCACCACCAGTCTTACACGTTACATGCAGGTCCCACGTTTTTCAAAGTGGAGTATTATCGATCAGGTAGAGCGTAAATTGGCGTGGGGTCCAGGGCATGAGCCTCGGCAGGGCCCGCCTTAGGGCCCTTGGTGGGGTTCCAGGGGGCAGAGCTTCCGGAAGCTCAGGGGTTTGAGGTATTTAATAACGGTCAGATGAGCATCCAGGGCCCGCCTTAGGGCCCTTGGTGGGGTTCCAGGGGGCAGAGCTTCCGGAAGCTCAGGGGTTTGAGGTATTTAATAACGGTCAGATGAGCATCCAGGGGCCCGCCTTAGGGCCCTTGGTGGGGTCCAGGGGGCAGAGCCCCCGGAAGCTCAGGGGTTTGAGGTATTTAATTACGGTCAGATGAGCATCCAGGGGCCCGCCTTAGAGCCCTTGGTGGGGTCCAGGGGGCAGAGCCCCTCGAAGTTCGGGGGTTTTAGGTATTTAATTACGGTCAGATGAGCATCCAGGGGCCCGTCTTAGGTCTCTTGGTGGGGTGCGGGGGCGGAGCCCCCGTAAGCTCTGGGGTTTTAAGCATTTAATTACGGTCAGATGAGCATTTTTTATACCATATTTTTGACATTGGCAGGTCACTTATTTTTTTCTCCGTCTTTCTTTCTTCTTCTCTTAAACATACTTTTTCAAAAAGAAGGGGGGGGGGGGGGGCTCGAGACCAGCCACTTTGCAGACCATGACATAAAGGCTTCTAAATAAGCGTATTTTCGCCTGACTGTAATTTGGGAATTTCTTATTTTCCAACAAACGCATAAAAAGGTATGGAGAAAAAATGCCGGAAAATCATGTCACAACATCAACATTTGTAGATCACTTTGTTCGAATAAGAAATACACCACCCCCCCCCCATCAGTACGCCAGCGTTCAGGGGCTCACGTCTTCTCACCCCTATAACAATAACACGGACACGCTTTCCCATTCTCGCACAATATGTCCACGATATGCGCGTATCGCTGTTATAGAGACCTCCATTGATAAATACCGTATAGGTGGCATGCGCAATGTTTATTTTCTTTTTCTTTTTCCTTTCCTTTTTCTTTGAATGGAATTGTATATGTGATTTAATTCAGGTTTTTATTATTTTTTTTTTTTGGAGGGGGGCGTTTTTGGGGGGCAAAAATGCGTTTTGCCCCCCCCCCCCACTTTTTTGACTGGGGGGCAACTGCCCCCCCCCCCCCTGCCCCCACTTCCGGCGCCTATGGTTACAGAGCTGCATGAGAGCATTCCCGGATCTGGCAACTTTCTTTCAAACGAACACGAAATTTGGAACAACGTCAATCTTTTCTCATGAACATTGTTTGTTTGTTTGTTTTTATTTCCGTATAAAATCATCACAACATACAAATACATACATAAATGAGATATACGGCGGATAGCCCATTTCAGGCGTATTAACAAAATACGCCTGTTCTTCCATGGGGTCCGGATAATTTGAAACATTGATGTCTGATGATGAAATGGCGACTCATAATCTCTAAGCTACTTCAGGAATACTATCTATGCGTCGGCAGATAGATATCATTATTTCATACAAATTAATGTGTGAACTCATCAAGACGGATGTTACTTTGGTTCAATATGTAATCATGAAAGTTAAATCAACATTATTCATTTAGCCCCCGACTCTGCATTATTTATGCATCATTTTCAAAAGGGCAAAAAAAGGGCATTTATGAAGATCACTTGGGGATGGATTATTCTAAAATGCACAAAGCGAGAATTATTCATGTTTAAAAGATATGTGGACATTTTTTTAAGAAGCTTGCAGTCTGTTTTCATACATCTCACGATAAAATGGCATGGAGTAGTCAACGCATCGGATGACGTCATCCGTGAGCTGATCACGTGGTATAGGCCCCTTTTCAGCAGGCGCCGTGAAGTGTGTGCTGCTGAAAGCTGTGGAATAGAACGCAGCGAATTGGTGGAAGTTTTGTCCTGCCGTCACAAAGTTCTTTGGGAAATCCTGACTCGGGGACCACTGCAGGAGACTATCGCTGTAGGGTAACCCAACAGCCTCACAGAAATTATTCAAGATCTTCCGCGGCTGGGAGGCGAGATCAAAGGCGTCAATGATGATCGGGTTAGGGTCCAGGTTCTCTTGGACATATTTCCAGAGCTGGTGCTGTTTCTCGTACCAAGACATTGGTCGAAAATTCGCCGGATCTTCGCGTATGATGTCCAGATCGGGACCTTCTGTTAGATGGAACATTCCCGAGGTTTGCATACCTTTCCGGAAAGATGTGAAGACCCTGGTAGGCTCTCTAGTGAGGAAGGCATACCTGAAGCCTTGTGGTAGATACTCCTGGACATAATCTGTGATGTAGGCCATCTCCTTGATAAACACGAACTTACTCTTCGTGTTCTCAAGATCTCGTTTGATATCATAGCATCTGAAAAGATATGAGCATTTTGATTTA
The DNA here is from genome assembly GCA_035222895.1 of Strongylocentrotus droebachiensis. Taxonomy (NCBI): domain Eukaryota; kingdom Metazoa; phylum Echinodermata; class Echinoidea; order Camarodonta; family Strongylocentrotidae; genus Strongylocentrotus; species Strongylocentrotus droebachiensis. The sequence continues at coordinate 5,950 of JAVYIG010014415.1, forward strand.
AAAAAAGAATAGGTCTATAATTTCAACCTCAGGAACCAGACTTGGCGAAATTACAAACTAGTCAAGATAACTTTAGGCTTAAAAGCGTTCTGATAATTATCGAAGCAATGATGGCACATTATCATTAGATGATCAACCTGTCTTGCCACTTTTAGAAGATCACACAAGACAAACTACTTTCCTCAGTAATAAAATATGATGTATATCTATTTTATGATATTTCAGTTTCTCTCATTCTTATCTGTGATTTTGTAAGCGCTATATTTCCTTTAGCTTTTAGCGTTCCTAAATAATTGATATTGTTATTATTATTATCATTATTTTTTTATTTTTTTATTTTTTTTATTTATAACAATCGGCATTGCTGATTCTCATCACCTTTACGTCTACTAATCAGTGATCCCCTCCAAGCATAAGTCATCGATCAGCCTTAGGTCGGCGACGCTTATTTCATTTGTGTGAACTTGGCGCGGCTAACCTGCCAATCATAATGAGGCGCTGTCGATTTCATTGACATAATAACCCAAAAGCGCTTAAATACCTACTGGCTGACCCCCACATTTAAAAACAGAGTAGTTCGTTTTGACCCACATTCCCCCATCCCCAGGGGCGGATCCAGCCTACGGCAAGCGAGGGGGCAAAGAGAGGGCCCCCGCCCCCTCCCCAAACTCCGGGAACGGGGGACCGCATGCATGTTCCAAAGTCCGGTAAAGGGGTACTTTTCACGCAGCAAAGTCCGGCTTTTAACAGACAAAAAAACGGCCCGTATTGACTTTACACACGGATTTAGGGGATGTTTTCAAAAGGAGGGAACATGCATACGCGTACCCTAAATAACACTGAGTGGGGGGGGGGGGGGGGACGGGAGAGGGCCCAATTCGTGAGAAAGTATTTAGCGTCGATTCAGCCAGCCGGCGAATAAGCGGGGGGGGGGGGGGGGGGTGAGAAGGGTAGTGAGCACTATTTTTGTTAAAGTCAATTGGCACCCCCCCCCCCTTGAGCAGAAAAAGGTGAAGTTAATGTTAATTTCTTTTTTTTAACATGTTCTTTTTGGCCAGGAGAGGGCCCCCCCCCCCCAACCTGGATCCGCCACTGCCCATCCCCTTCCTGGTTATCTCCTTATATATACTCCAGCTTACTTTATTTCTTTTGTTTTCTTCTAAATTTTACTCACGATATTCTTTTCGGATTTAAAGTGCTGTCAGTTTCTTTCTTCCACACTGCCAGCGCTTCTTCGTATACCGTCTCGTTTCCGGCAAGCTTCTTCGGCAATACACGCCCCGTCGCCGAGTGAAATTGGCCGCTCACTGCTGTAGAATACGAGTAAATCTCCAAATAGACTTCCATCTCGTCAATGGCACTCATGCATTTTGCAAACACCGTGGACATCGACCGTGGCACGCACCACAATGCTACCTTGATTTGCTTGTCCGCCATGATCACTATACGCAAGACTAGAACGTTGAATCGGTAACTTTGATTGACAAATATCGCAAGTCATGAGTTATCGAAGTTAAATACTATTCCAATATCATATTTGATCAAAATGAAACGTTCAGAGTTGATGGTCAAATACATACCTTTGGACTGTGGAGATAAGTGTGCAAACAGACAATGCTGAAGTCGACATCTCTCTCCCTTTCTCTCTCTCTCTCTCTCTCTCTCTCACTTTACACACACACACACACACACACATATATATATATATATAGTTATATATCATGTCTAGCTATTCTTGTCAAAAGAGAGAAAAGGATAAAGAGAGAGAAGGGATGGAGACAGAGATAGAGAGAGAGAGGGGGTATATTGGCAACATTGTATAGAAATAGTTTTCCTCGCATTTTTTTTAAAATAATTATTATTACTATAATTATTTTCATTATTATTGTTACCACTTGAATGTGATGATTGAGGTAATTATGACGATAAGAAATAGTTATTATAATTATGTTTACAACGAAATTATGTTTACAAAGAAATACACAGAAGCCATATCTTTTTAGTCATCCATCAAACATGGAGTGTAAATAATGATTTTTTTTTTCGGTTCAACGCATTTATTTCAACTCAGAAAGCAAAAAATACCAACAGATATAACAATAAATATTGTAACATCAAATGACAATGACGGAGTATGATAAGAGCCAAAAAGAACACACTTCTTTCGTTGGGATACAGAGAGCATGTGACTAATGATTTCAGAAAGCGCAAATAGAATTACAAAATAAAAATTGAATAAAAACAGGCATTCTCATTAACAAGAAATACAACCTAACCAAACCAAAACACGACATCAAAATAAACAACACGAGCCAGCAATATGCGACGAGCAATATCGATTGACAATGTCATTGGTAGATTGCAATGAGATCAACTTCGAACGATGCTGAAGAGTTGAGGTAAATCTGTCGAGGTATGTTCGACTATTTAACGGCTGCTCGGTCACTGGATAGTGTCTATAGCTGTGTTGATTGGTTGATTGGCTTGATCTTGTGTTTTGCAAACTGTTGACTGTGAAGCCATGTTTGAAGTTATGTTTCGCGAACTATGAAGTAAGGTTGCGTTGATCCTTTAACTGATCCTTTGTATGATGACGCGAAACTGTTATGGAGATGCATAATAGCGTTCCCGGATCTGGCAACTTTCTTTGAAACGAGCACGAATATTGGAACAACGTCAATCTTTTATCATGAACATTGATGATGAATTGGCACCTTATAATCTCTAAGCTACTACGGGAATACTATCTATTCGTCGGCAGATAAATGTCATTATATTCCACATACTAAGAATCTTGCGCTACGATTGGTCAAAAGTAAATCACGTGATGAAAGATAGTTCGCCCATCATTGATGGGAGAAGCAAAAAATTCGTTACACTGTGTAGATAGTCGTACTATCTACATAGTGCAACGCACTTTCACTGAAGATAGAAGTACTATCTACACAGTGCAACGCACTTTAATTGTATACGCTGCGTATTGCTCTCCTCTTTAAGCGCTTTTAGTGTTAGTACGCGAACTTTGGCCACGCGCGAATTATGGTAACACAGTCTGCATGCATGCACTGTACGTATCGTACACCGTTTGCTAGCTTTTAATTGATGACTTGTTGCTCTTAAATGACGGAAGAAGTGAAATGTTTCTGATGTGGAGTATAAAACAAATAATCACCTTTTGGATTCAGGCGATGGCAAATTATCACTTCCTCGGTGATCTGAATGTATACGCTATCTTTCCTCAGCTTCGCTTCGGAAAGATAGCTACATCCAGATCGCCTCGGAAGTGATAGTTTGTCCCATCACCTTCACCAACGGTAGTTATTTGCTTATTATATTCCACATACTAAGAATCTTGCTCTACGATTGGTCAAAAGTAAATCACGTGATGAAAGATAGTTCGCCCATTATTGATGGGAGAAGCAAAAAGTTCGTTACAATGTGTAGATAGTACTACTATCTTCACAGTGTAACGCACTTTCACTGAAGATAGAGGTACTATCTACAAAGGGCGACGCACTTTCACTGAAGATTATCCAAAAGCGCACTAAAACAGGCGTAATTAAGCTTGCATTACCAATGAGCGCAATTATAAAACAAACACATGCGCGCACCGTACCCTAGCCCTCACGGGGTTGTTGGGTTAAACTGTTTAACTTTTTTGGTGTGAATTTGGGCATGGTGTCTTTTATGTAGATGAATACACGTCCTTTTCTTTTTGTAGTTAAATTGTTTTAGGTGTCGAATATAAAGCAAATAATCACCTTTTGGTTTCAGGCGATGGCAAATTATCACTTCCTCGGTGATCTGAATGTATACGCTATCTTTCCTCAGCTTCGCTTCGGAAAGATAGCTACATCCAGATCGCCTCGGAAGTGATAGTTTGTCCCATCACCTTCACCAACGGTAGTTATTTGCTTATTATATTCCACATACTAAGAATCTTGCTCTACGATTGGTCAAAAGTAAATCACGTGATGAAAGATAGTTCGCCCATTATTGATGGGAGAAGCAAAAAGTTCGTTACAATGTGTAGATAGTACTACTATCTACACAGTGTAACGCACTTTCACTGAAGATAGAGGTACTATCTACAAAGGGCAACGCACTTTTACTGAAGATTATCCAAAAGCGCACTAAAACAGGCGTAATTAAGCTTGCATTACCAATGAGCGCAATTAAAACAAACACATGCCCTAGCCCTAGCCCTCACGGGGTTGTTGGGTTAAACTGTTTAACTTTTTTGGTGTAAATTTGGGCATGGTGTCTTTTATGTAGATGCATACACGTCCTTTTCTTTTTGTAGTTAAATTGTTTTAGGTGTGGAATATAAAGCAAATAATCACCTTTTGGTTTCAGGCGATGGCAAACTATCACTTCCTCGTCGATCAGAATGTATACGCTATCTTTCCTCAGCTTCGCTCCTCAGCTTCGCTTCGGAAAGATAGCTACATCCAGATCGCCTCGGAAGTGATCGTTTGTCCCATCACCTTCACCAACGGTAGTTATTTGCTTCTTATTTCATACAATTTAAAGTGTGTACTCATCAAGACGAATGTTACTTTGAAACAATATGTAATCATGAAAGTTAAATCAACATTATTCATTTAGCCCCGACTCTGCATTATTTATGCAGTATCATTTTCAAAAGGGCAAAGAAGAGGCGTTTATGAAGCGCCTACATCACTTGGGCATGGATTATTCTAAAATGCACAAAGCGAGACTTATTCATGTTTAAAAGACCTGTGGACATTTTTTAAGAAGCTTGCAATCTGTTTTCATACATCTCACGGTAAAATGGCATGGAGTAGTCCACACATCGGATGACGTCATCCGTGAGCTGATCACGTGGTATAGGCCCTTTTTTAGCAGGCGCCATGAAGTGTGTGCTGCTTACAGCTGTAGAATAAAACGCAGCGAATTTGTTGAAGTTTTCTCCTGCCGTCACAAAGTTCTTTGGGAAGTCCTGACTCGGGGGCCACTGCAGGAGGCTATCGCTGTAGGGAAACCCAACAGCCTCACAGAAACTCTTCAAGATCTTCTGCGGCTGGGAGGCGAGATCAAAGGCGTCGATGATGATCGGGTTAGGGTCGAGGTTCTCTTGTACATAATATTTCCAGAGCTGGTGCTGTTTCTCGTACCAAGACATTGGTCGTAAATTCGCCGGATCTTCGCGTATGATGTCCAGATCGGGACCTTCTGTTAGATGGTATATTCCCGAGGTTTGCAGACCTTTCCGGAAAGATGTGAAGACCCTGGTAGGCTCTCTAGTGAGGAAGACATACCTGAAGCCTTGCGGTAGATACTCCTGGACATAATCTGTTATGAAGGCCATCTCCTTGATAAAAACGAACTTACTCTTCGTGCTCTCCATATCTCGTTTGATATCATAGCATCTGAAAAGATATGAGCATTTTGATTTTTTTTTAAAAATAGGTCTATAATTTCATGCAGGAACCCGACTTGGCGAAAATACAAAGTAGTCAAGATAATTTGAGGCTTAGAAGCGTTCTGATAATAACGGTAGCCAGTGGCGTACGCAGGATTTTTTCAAGGGGGGGGGGGGGGGGTAACAATTTGGAATCGGGCCAAAATTTCGCAACGACTCGGCCAGCGGCTGAATAGGCGGGGGGGGGGGGGGGGGTTTATATATATATATATATATATTTTTTTTTTTGGGGGGGGGGTCCCAAAAAATTCGCAACGACTTAGCAAGCCGCTGAAAGGGAGGGGGGTTAACCCCAAACCCCCTTCTCCTGCGTACGCGCCTGACGGTAGCAATATTTGTATAATGTGCAAATTTTAAAACCAAATATGGGCACCAAATTGTCCTCTTTCCCGATGTGAGCGCTTTTTATTCAATAGACCCAGAATTGCACTGTAAACATAAGTTTGGCAGATGTTACTGGGCAAATCATTTGATTTTTTCTGCATTTTTCCAAATACAATAACAAAGAACATAATAAACTTAGGGTATAATACAAAATATACAAACAATAACTTCATGTCAAAATGTTTTTTTTATATATATTAACATATAATAACTAAACTTAATATTTCTATAACATATTATTATACATTTTAAGTATTATCCTAACTATCTTTGGAAAAGTGAAGGAGACCGCAATCATAAGCGATGCTTGAATAGGATGGCGGCCTCAAATGTAAGTCGGTTGGTAAAAAATTGTGTATTTTATTTTTATCCAACACTGGGGAAATCATGCAAATTCTTTAGTTTACCCAATAGTAATTGTTTAGCCAAACATTTTCAGAGTGTGATTGCTTCGAAAAGCGTGGAACAATATCACATTTTCCATACCCTGTTTTCACGAAGTGACGGTAGTGAGGAAAATCGTAACGCAAAGTGAATGCAATTTTTTTTCACTACCGTCACTTCGTGAAAACAGCGACGGATTAAAGCAGCCTTGCCAATTTCAAAAGATCACATAAAACATACTTCTTCTCTCAGTAATACCATGAACCTAATACGCTACCCACGCTGGCCTGCGTTACTATACGCTGAGGGGGTTTCATGACACATGCTCCGCCGACGATTGCTCCGCCGACATTTACTCCGCAAAACGCGACAATTGCTCCGCGACATTTGCTCCGCGACATTTGCTCCGCGACATTTGCTCCGACGTCAAATGTTCCGCCGACATTTGCTCCACCGACAATTGCTCCTCCGACATTTGCTCCGCCGACAATTGCTCCTCCGACATTTGCTCCGCATGAAGCGACACTTGCTCCGGTGACATTTGCTCCGACGATATTTGTTCCGACGACATTTGCTCCGCATAAAGCGACACTTGCTCCGGTGACATTTGCTCCGACGACATTTGCTCCGCCCAAAAAGTGTCCCATAAAATACAAATGCTACTATAGTACTACGACAAATGCTTCGCCGGCATTATTTTGTTTTACGGGTTATTTTCGTTTCTTTTTTTTTCATTTTCTGAATGCATTTCATGACATAATGTAGATGAAATGAAATGAATGAATGTTGATGATGTGGGAGGAAAAAGGAGTTACCTAAAAGTCATTTCGAATATACTGAAATAACTTTCCATCTATCACTGTACGTCCAATATAATCTACATTATATACCTCACTTAAGGAATCCAGCCATCTGATTGGTCGAAATTGCATTCATAAACTTTAACTATTTCTGTAAAATTCCCAGTAACCATGGTTAAAACAGTTCTAAAATCCCAATAACCATGGTTACCGGGAAAATAGTTCAGTCTCCTTGGTTACCACATAGGTTTACATGTTAAAAAATGGTTTGAGCGATCGAGGATACCGTACGTGTGCGAAGAATTGGTCGCTATATTTTACCAATTTTTGTAATACAACTAGCAGCGAATCCGGGCTAACTCGCCCCACGGGACATCTCGCCCCAGCATCAAAGACTGGGTCGAAATGTCCCGACACGATTCATCGATCGAGAGATACCAATGTGTATATGTTTGTGCTCATTGTACATTTTAGACGATATGGCTGATATTTGTTCACATTCTTTCGTCCTGGCCGTTAATTAGCAGACTACTGGTATCTCTCGATCGATAAATCATGTCGGGATGCGAATTTTTTTTCCGTACTCGAGAGGGCAAATACCCCATGTGCGCATGCGCGTGGACTTGTGATTTCTCTGCTACTTCCCATACGAAATGTACATGTATTCGCATCTACTGTGCACGATTCGCGTTCTACGAGTAAACGATGGCATAGTAGTCTTCAAACACAGACTCTGATTTGCCAGTTTGACAAAACAATTACGCATATATCGTGCGTAGCAATAGTACTAGTATTCAAGTCTGAGTAGTTGTATGATTCAGACATTTTAGTGCTTACAGAAATGCATCCCAAATTGAATAGCATGGTATAGTAGTCTGCAAGCACAGACGCTAATCGGACAGTTTGACAACATAGTGTCTTGAGTAGTGCTTTATATTCAAATATGTGTAGTTTTATGATTCAGACCCTACTGGTGCGTGTATTGGAAAGGCATCTCAACTTGCAGAGTGGCATAGTAGTAAGGGCATTCGTTGTGTTAAGAGTTAACATCCTTCTGGCTCTCAGCAGACCATGATTATAAATAAAAGTAATACAGAGAGTGCGAGCATACTGGAGGGAGGGCTAGAGAGAGAGAGAGAGAGAGAGAAAGAGAGAGAGATATGGAGAGAGAGAGAGAGAGAGAGAAAGAGTGTGAGAGAGCAGTGGCACAATACATAGGCCTACCATGGGGTCTGGAATCATTAAACTACACAAACTTGCATAAAATCACTACTCATCAATACACAATATATTATTATGTCCTTGCAGACTACTATACTACACTCTACACATTGAGATGCATTTCTAACGCACGCACCAGTAGGGTCTGAATCATACATCTACGCAGACTTGAATAAAGTACTTCTCAGCACACTACTAGTATGTTGTCAAACTGTCAGATTAGCGTCTGTGCTTGCAGACTACTATACCATTCTATACAAGTTGGCGACTTGAATAAAGTACTTCTCAGCACACTACTAGTATGTTGTCAAACTGTCAGATTAGCGTCTGTGCTTGCAGACTACTATACCATTCTATACAAGTTGCAATGTATTTCCATATGCACTACTGGGTCTGAATCATACAACTACACAGACTTGAATAAGCACATCGCGACACATACGCATATTGATTTGTCAAACTGGCAAATCAGAGTCTGTGTTTGAAGACTACTATGCCATCGTTTACTCGTAGAACGCGAATCGTGCACAGTAGATGCGAATACATGTACATTTCGTATGGGAAGTAGCAGAGAAATCACAAGTCCACGCGCATGCGCACATGGGGTATTTGCCCTCTCGAGTACGGAAAAAAAATTCGCTGTCGGGATAGCCCGACTCCCTAGTAGCTACCAGCGCAGACGACCGACTGTACTAGGCCAAAATGGCGGAATTAGAAACGTTCCCAAGATTTCAGCTTCTTGATGATGATCAAATGAGAGACTTGATTGATTCAGCTGACAGCAAGAACACGAACAATTCCGTTAAATGCTCCATGAAAATATACGAAGACTTCCTGCAAGTTAGATAGATAGATAGATAATGGTTTTATTGAGAATAAAAGAACAACAATGCATCGCGGCCTACAAGGCCGAATTGGGCAATGTTTTACAACTGTAAAATACAGTATATAAAAACATTCGTATCAAATAACCTCAAATTAATAAATTAAACTTGGATGACTAGATTGTTAACAAAATAAAAATAACTTTAAAATGCTTATTTCTTATTATTTGATCTCCCTAACTCATTTTATATATAAAGGAGATAAAGAGAAGTGAAGAAGAACATGATGGTGGTGTAGAGTAAGGAAAGCAAAGAAAAGCGGATGGTGAGATTAAGAAGAGGATGAAGAGGAAGGAGAAGAGAAAAAGTAGAAGAGAAGGAGAAAGAAGAAGAAGAAGATTCAAGTAGGGATAGTAAGATGATAGACGGAGGGTAGCGCGAAGTTATCAACACAAGCTTTCAAATTCGGAGCTGGACAATGTACTGCAAAAGTTTTACGCTGGTGCCAGACGGAAGAACGGAAGTTATTACATGAAGAAGTCAATTTTAGCTATTAGATTCGGACTTCAGCGTCATTTCCTCAACTGTAATAAGATAGATATCATCAAGCATGAAGATTTTTCCAACTCGACGAGAGTTTTTAAGTGTTTTTCAGCAATGCTTAAACAGGAAGGAAAGGGAGTTGTAACTCACAAACCAGCTATCTCAGCAGAAGACATGGACAAAATCCAAGGTTCGCTTGATTTGGATGATCCTGCGGGTCTTCAGGACAAGGTATTTATGGACGTAATGTTGTACTTTTGCAATCGGGGTAGAGAGAATTTGCGTGAAATGACACTTGACAGCTTTGACATTTGTGATGAAGGGGGAAAATGCTCCATAACTCTGAAAGATACACTCACAAAAAACAACCGTGCAGATAAACTAGAGAAAAGCCAAGGTGGTGTCATGATTCCAACTAATGGTCCACGATGTCCTGTTGCCTCCTTCTTACGCTACAAAGATAAATTGAATCCACGATGTAAGAGTTTTTGGCAGAGACCGGCAAATGCACAGGCCAAGTGTGAGTTCAAATCCAATCCATCTTCTTCTGATCAATGGTACTGTAATGCACCCCTAGGGAAAAACAGCATCGGAGACAAAATGAAAACAATTTCATCTCGTGCAGGTACCAAGGCTTACACCAACCATTGCCTAAGGGCAACCAGCATCAGTACCCTACAAAATGCTGGGTTCAGAGACAGAGAAATCATGAGTGTCTCCGGACACAAGGCGGAGACCAGTCTCAAACACTATGCTATGACCAGCATTACAGCCAAAGAAAACATGAGTCATGCTATCGCGGCAGCCGTTGATCCGAAATCAGTACCATCGTCATCAAACATAGGTCATGGTATCGCGGCAGCTGTTGATCCGAAATCAGTACCATCGTCATCAACATCTACTGGTGGTCAGCGTAGTGAAAGCCAGGAACTGCGGGAACTAAATGACATTTTCAATGAGATCACAAATAACCCAGAGAACTTCCCACGCACATGCAACATCACTACAAGTAGCCATGCCCATGTTTCTACTAGTCAGCAGGTGCAAGCCCCCACATATCATTTTCACAATTGTACTGTAAACATTTTTAACAAATAGAGTTATTTTCTACCAGTTGAGTTATTTCCTACAGAGTTCTACAAATAGAGTTATTTTCTACGGATTTCTACCAGTTGAGTTATTTTCTACAGAGTTCTACCAGTTGAGTTATTTTCTACGGAGTTCTACGGTTGAGTTATTTTCTACGGAGTTCTGAGTTCTACCTGAGTACCTGTTCTACCAGTTGATTGGTAAGTTGACTCTTCGGTATATAAAAGTATTAATGCCTGCTTTGATATTCGAGAAATAGTCATTAATACTATACTAAACACTCATTACAGTCATGTCATGGGAATTTTTTTTTTTTTAAAGTAGAGCAGCAAGCCACATTCCCCAATACGCGCATACCTCCTAGTTAATTTCAAACAGCTCATCAATAATATGTAAGACCTGAAATGACCTCCATGCAAGCAAGCACATGCAGCTTACTGGGTAAACCATCTGCAAGTAAAGCATTATACAATGTACTAGGCCATCATGGAAGTTCTAGAAAACAACAGGGGAGGGATCAAAATAATCTTTGAAGGGCACTATACGTAAAGAAGAGAACCCATTCAGACGGGAAAATTAGATGGCAGCCTTTCTGCTTATTCCCATTTATACAAATCATTTTGTTGCAGTTTGATGTTAGTTCTTCATGATAAGCCATTTGCTCTTCTTCCGGTGGCTCCGTGAGTCCCTTAAAGTCAGTGAAAATAAAGTACTCGAATGAGACGGGGTGTTTTACACACTTTAACATACACTGTTGGTCATAATGGTGGAATAATTATTTTTACCCCAATTTATTGAATGATTTTGAATTCATTTAATTATTAAAGAACTTCTTTTCTGACAAAACATGGGGGGGGGGGGACATTTCACCTCCTTGAAATTTGTGGGGGGGGGGCGTGTCCCCCCGTCCCCCCCAGGATTGACGCCCCTGATCATGATACTGCTTGTATACATGATAATATTGTTTGAAGGATATTTGGTGCAGGATTTATACAAGGTGTGCTGGCATACACTGTATACGACAGTTTCCAGCAGGTACATATTCGTACAAGTCTAAAAAATTAAACAAAATGCATCATGACTTTGACAGAACAAAATTAGTTGAAATTAGGGACTTATGCTGTATTTCTCCAGCGTTTCTTAATCACAAACATGATTTTTTTTTAAATATAAAGTTACGCAGTGTTATGGTCGAAACTCGAAAGCACATGATAAAATACCTGGGTAGATATGTCTCAACGTTTACCACTTGTAGGCCATACTATCTGACATTCTTCAAGCGAAGCTTTGATATTGTTTGTTAAACTTTTGTAATAAAGTATTGATGAGGGGGACAAAGCATCCGTTTCTTTTTATTAATGTTTTCTTGTCATAACAGTCTTTGCTGGGATGGACATGAAGATGGGTCTAATTACTGAATTTGTGGAATTTCTGTGCGATCTTTATAACTGATTCCCTGTTGTATCTCATTCAATCTTAGACCTAGGCTGTACTTAGGCCTACTTCCTCAAAACCAAATAAACATTAAAACATCAACCAATTTAAAATATCGAAATATGATAGAAATTAATATATGCAAACCTGATCACAAAATATAAGTGAACATTTATTTTCCACATTGTATTATCCTCAGGACATGTACGAAGTACAATACACAGTCATTTATAAAATATAATAGACTAGCCCAGTAGCTTACATCTTGACATTTTGTGTGATAAAGTGCCGAGATATTATGATGGCACCAATTTTTCCCCCTACATTTTTTTTTGTACCTGACTTTTTTTTTGTAACTCTGACATTTTTACCTCTGACATTGTTTCCTCTTACATTTTTACCTCTGACATTGTTTCCTCTTACATTTTTACCTCTGACATTTTTACATCTGACATTTTTTCCTCTGACATTTTTCCCTCTGACATTTTTACCTCTGACATTTTTACATCTGACATTTTTACCTCTGACATTTTTACCTCTGACATTTTTTCCTCTGACATTTTTTCCTCTGACATTTTTACATCTGACATTTTTACCTCTGACATTTTTACCTCTGACATTTTTTCCTCTGACATTTTTACATCTGACATTTTTTCCTCTGACATTTTTACCTCTGACATTTTTACATCTGACATTTTTACCTCTGACATTACCTCTGACATTTTTACATCTGACATTTTTACCTCTGACATTTTTACCTCTGACATTTTTTCCTCTGACATTTTTTCCTCTGACATTTTTACATCTGACATTTTTACCTCTGACATTTTTACCTGGCACCAAACAAAGGACCAACTTGTTGGCGGCTGATAAGGATTTGGCTACATTCAGGGGAAATATGGATTCAATAAACTGCCGAGCTAATGGTAGCTCAACTGAAGAAGTTTTGGGACACGCAACAGTGCAGTACATTTACGCAGCTATCATTGTTGTTTCCTGTCTTCTTTGCTTCGTTGGGAATACGCTCAATTTGTAGTGCTTCGAAAGTTGACGGACATAAGTGAACCAAGGAAAGTGGTATTCTACTTCCTATCCATGTCGGATCTGTGTACGGGTATTGGTTGGGTACCCTCGATACCGGCAGTAGTTCTGAAGTCATGGCCATTTGGTCATGGATTTTGCGTATTTTGTATCTACCTAATTCTCACAAATCTTGGTATATCCATCGTCCTCATTCTCCTCGTCACTTACGATTGCTTCATCGCCGTCGTTCACCCATTCAAGTACGCGTCCATGATCACCAAGTCCAGAGCCATTGCAGTGTCCATCTACGTTACCGTTATTTACTACGCGTTGTCGGCGATGTTTATAGGTGTAGGACGCACGGGGCCGTTCTCCGATATTCAGTTTTATCCGATGGTTGGTTTCTGTTACGTTAACTTTGTTGCACGAGGACCCTTAACTTACAGCATTTACGTGTTTTCATACATCCTGATTTTGTTCGCAATCATAATGATAATCATGCAAGGAATGGTTGCCAACGTTTCGAGAAAACAAGCTCGTCGCATCGCCAAATCGAAGGGCCGCTTCAGGGACAGCGCCCTCAATAAAGACTTGAAAACGGACGCAACGTCATCGGACATAATGCAGAAGCGCAAAGGCGCGAAGGGAGATCCGCGGATGCCGGGTAGGCGGCAACCATCGGAGCTGAAAGGAGTGCTCGTCTGCATCGCAGTCGCTGCGGCATTCTTCGTTGCCTGGTTACCTACGGCAGTGTGGCATATTTACACGGTACATTTTGGGGGATGCGTGAGTTCAGTAGCCTTTAGAATTGTAGTTATTCTTTCCACGTCACAATGTTGGATTAATCCTTTCATCTACATGGTGATGAAAAGGAACTACAGACAAAGGCTTTACAAAATATTGGATCCGATCTTCAAGCGATGTCGGATACATGACTGATCCATATCCAACCAGATGTCTTGAACATTGCGGGATTCAATGGTAGAGCAACGGGGACCATGCGCCTGATCGAATGGCGAAACATATATGAAAAAGAAGGAGATGGAGGACGAGAAGTAGAAGGAGGAGGAGGAGGAATAGAATAAGAAGAAGGGCATGATGGGGATGATGATGATGATGAATATCATCAACACGAAGAAGACGAAGAAGATGGGAAAACAAGAATAGAAATGAAGAAGAAGAAGGAGAAGAAAAGGGGAAAGAGAAAAAGAAGAAAGAATATGCAGATAAAAGTCAACGAATTGAGAGGGAAAACTGGCTGGATGGCCTTGTTAATTCGTATTTCCATATGGAAAATTGGTGTCTTTTGGCGAGTTATATATTCTTAACTTGTATTTTCCAGAATATAAGTAAAAACAATTTTAAGTATTCGCGTCGGAAAAAACCTCGAAAGAAAGATTTTCAAGTGAATTTTGACACCAACCCTTCTAGCAATGCACTTTCTTGCACAATTTAAAGCAGGAAAAATAATCGATAACCCGTGTTTTAGACTCTGTAATCCAGCAACGGATTACCCTATGCATACAGCGCGTTCACTTTCCAGTGCGGAATTCATCCCTTTCTGTCCTATATCAAAATCAAGCTGATTGGTCTAGAAAATTCGTCGAAAACCTTTAACAAGTAAGAAGATTAATCTTTTCCATCTAATCACATTTGGCGACTCTCCGAGCTCATTAGCATAGAGAGTTACGGTCCGCGCACTCGCCTTTACGTGGCTGTGTATGCAGTTGGCGCGTAGGGTCATGAATTATACATGAGACGCACCTGTGCGCGCTGAGCAAAGAAAGACACGCGCATCCACTTTAGTGGAATTTCGGCCTGAAACTTTTCCATATGTAAACCGAGTAAGACCGGTGCAACGGTGCATCACCTCCTACAACCCCGCCCTGGTTCCAGTGCCCCCTCAATGATAGGACTCTTGTTACGCCCTTTTTGTCAGCGGTATGCGTAATCCTATTAATAGTGCCAATACTTGCCACAATGTGCATGAAACATCAACTTTAACAAAAAATTTAAAGTTAGGTATTGAAAATAAAGTAGAATGAGGGATTGCTTTCAGACAGAATGTTGTTCCCGATATGATTAAGATGTAAATTATGCACGAACAAATGATAATTGGAAGAGCGAATAGGAGTGGAAACAAAGATATGTAAAAGCAGATAATTAGGAAAAGGCGTTACTACAATAAATGGCAATGACACACATCCTAGTGCAATCAGATTATTTGGAGTAATTAGCATTTAGTAAATTATATATAATGACTACCTGTTCTTTTTCAATTCGTTGGAGAAAGAAGTTTTTTGTGTATTAAAGTTTTTATTTCGGTATTTAAATATCAAGAATTTGCATGTTGATTGATAGATGAAATGAAAGAGAGAGAGAGAGAGAGAGAAAGAATGTGTGTGTGTTTGTGTGCGTGTGTTGTGTGCGTGCGTGTTTGTGTGTGCGTGTGCGTGCATAATGTGTGTTTTTCATCAATCGTACAATTTATGTAATGAATATGTTTAAATTCATGTCAAGATGAAGAAAAAAAAACTATTTTATTTCTAAGACTGATTGTATTGTTTGGAATCAATATAACAAACTTTTGAAGAAAAAAAAAAGCGTGCGTGTATGTGTACATTTCTTGTACATTATGTAAATGTTAAAGTAGTTGTTACTTTTTTATGATCTAAGTCCTATTGTTCATTAATAAGATGTAAGTTTGTAAGTTTATTCAAACTGATTACTAACAATGCCCATCAAATGTCTATATGTTATATTGTTTTATTATATGTTTGGAAATTAAAATAAATGAAATTTAAAAAAAAAAAAAAAGAAGGTATGTGTGTGTGTGTTTGTGTGTGTGTATGTAATACGAGAAAGGATGGAGTGGTAAGGAGCGGGAGAAAAGAAAGAAATAGAGATTACAGGCCTAGGAGAATAGAGTGAGGAGGGGCGAGCAAGGAAGAGATGGAGATAGAGAGAGAGAGAGAGAGAGAGAGAATGAACAAGGGGGTAGGATTGCGGTTGTAGAGTTAAGCGAGAGAGAGAGAGAGAGAGAGATAGAAGAAGAAAAAGGGAGAGAGAGATGGAAGAAGAGAGGGGGATGAGAGGGGAGTGAGATATATAGATAGAGAGAGAGGGGGGTGAGAGGGGTGAGAAGAGAGAGAGAGAGAAACATAATAATTTAAGGAGAAAAAGAATAAAAGCAAATTACAGAGCAAAACTTTATATGGGGTAATAACATGTCGACAAAATAAAAAATGATGTCTTCATTGTATCGGGGTAAAAGAATAACGAATTCATCCGTTTCATGAACTAAACAGGCAGCAAACAAAGTATACACCGTGGCTACGATTTGATATTGAACTAATAGTGCAAGGCCTTGCAAACAATACAACTATAATGCCACGAGAGTCAATTCACATGTATTTCCTAAAATCGGTCAACATTAATTCTTAATGATGCTGTGATGACTAGTTTTGACACCCCTCAAATATGTGGAAATCTCAGTCAATAGACAGCTCATCCGTTAAAAGGATAGACGTACCTTAAATGTTTTAACAGTCAATCAGCCATTATTTCATTTGACAACCCCAATTAAAAATTTATTTCGCCAAGGCGTAATTGATCATGTGTGTTGTGGTATCCATGGAAACAACAAACACCAACAGATGAATTCGATATTGCAATATTTTTGGCTTAATCATGAATATTGTTAGAGGGAGAGTCTATGAGAGTACTTGTTCAAAAGTACTTGTAAAATAGATGAATTGAGGAATAACTATTCTCTCCCCCACTCCCCCATCTGTCTTTTTTTTCTCTCTCTCTCTCTCTTTAAATTGTATATTATAATAATAATAATGATTATGATGATAATGATAAAAATAATAATGACAATAAAAGTAATGATAACAACAATACTGATTATAATAACAATCATAATGATAATACTTTAATAGTCGAGTATATATGAAGCTTATTACTACCAATTACTATACGTTTATAAGCGCTATATCGATATTATTAATACCCCGGTCATTGGATTCAATGACTTATCCGCACATGATACAACACACGCTCCACTCCCTGGGGAGTATCGTGTCCCGGTCAGGCTCACTGTTACAAGCGCGCACATGCCAATCCAACAACACTTACCCATTTAACACCTGGGCTGAGAGTGGCAAATGTAGATTAATGTTTTGCCAAAAGAAAGGGTAATATAACTGTAACTCTGAAATATGATCAGAATTCTGACCCGGGGTTATTTTAAAGGGATTGGGTAACTTTGTCTCAGATTCTGAAACAAAATCCTGGATTTAGCTCATGCTGCCATGATATTTATAAACCTGTAGGTCATTCAGGAACCCCATGACTTGTACAAGAATATCATTTGTCTGATTATCAAGATATTTAATATGATTGGAAATCGAATTCAAATTTTTGCGTTTTCCTAACGGTTTTCATAGCACTAAAGTCTATTGGGGAAAACGAGTATGGTAAAACCGGTCACTCAAAGATTTATAATTTTTTGAGGCACTTCATGATCATTATGAATCGCGATTTTTTAAGGGCTTCAATATTACACCATATTACAGATACTGATGACTCGTAGGGCCATGCATCTCAGATTTAACGTTGTTAAACGATGCCTTTAAGAGTATACTCGAACCGCAAACCATGTGATCCACAGTCCGATGACGTATCCCCTATACGACGATACCGCTAGCTCTTTCTATCTATTTGATAGCTATCACGCGCACACGCACACAAACACAAACTACCACATTGCATCCTAAAACGGCAGATAACTGAAACGCAAATGATGATTTATGGCATGCCTAAATGATTAAAAACCTTTCTAAATTACTTAATGTTGAGAGCAATGTCGTTTAACATTTTGCATTACATATTACATGAACATCGCGCAGGTATCCGCCTGGTTTTGTCGCTTTTTTGCGCTCTCCATTAATTTCCTTAAATCAGAATGATAAAGAGCAGGTCTTCATACCAATCACACAGTATAATGGCCTTGTATGTATTCTGCCATTCTTTGGTAGATGGGATTTTAACCATTACTTATTAAACACCAGACCAGGATTCAATTACGATGATATCAGCTTTTAGCTCAACAATGTGTTTAGTTTTATACATCGTCAGATTATTCGAGCTTTAAATGGCAATCCAAAACTTGCAATGAGTTCATTTGTATGATAGTAGAAAGATAGGGTAAACAGAATGGCGAAAGTTTAAAATGAATCGGACCAATGTCAGAAAGTTATATGAAAGTTTCAATATGAGATCACTATTAAAGTCTATGCGAATCTCAAATTGGCAGTTTGGTCAGGGGATTGGGACGTAGTGGTTAAAAACTCTTGTTTGTTGTGTACAAAAATATCATTAACTTCTGTTTTTCTCTTAAGCGCCTTCTTCCTTGGGGGACTATATTGTTATACGTCATTTAAATACATTATCCGCTCCTGAGTCATAGATTTTTTATTTTATTTTTTTATAAATTAATAACCTTTAGAGCCAAACTTTGAACGGACATTGGGGTAGGAAAATGGCAGATATTCCTTTTCCAAATCTCTTCAGCCTTGGAAAATGTAATGATTTTGGTTTCTATATGTTGATTGGCTTACTTACCGGGTATTCAATAACGTAGTTTGTTGGTTGTGTAGTGAATTCATAGTAATGTTCTTTGCGAGCGAGCAAAAATTTCGGTCTCATTTCCTTCTGATTTTTCTGGTCAGAGCATAAATCATGCATGCATAATCAACTAGTTCGTATGTTTGAGCACATCCGAAACTGAATTTAATTCGTACAGTATAAATGGCTTGCAATTGTGTCTACTTTTATTACTGTTAGAAGATACATGTACGTGAACTCAGTTTCGCTTCTTTTTTTTTTTTTTAAAAGCTTGGCTTTGTAACAAATTTTCATCATTACGGTTTTTGGAGGTCGCAATAAACAGGTCGTATCAATAAAAAGATTACCCAACTTTGGAAACTCCTAATTGAAAAGTTATAATCAATATAACTTTGAAGTTACTTTAATGCTGAAGAGTAACCTATTTTCTGTCCAGTGATACCCTATTCATAGTATTTCTGGCACGGGTGAATGATCACCAGGGTCTTTAAAAAGTGTTGTCAATATCACCTCGTTCCAAGTTTGGGCTTTAGGGACCAATTAATGTAGGTCAGGACAAAAGCATGTGCTTCTTTGGTCTTACATCCTTTTAAAAGTTCAATTATGCCTCGTGCTTCAGTACTTCATTGTTTAAAAAGATGCAATGTAACTCGGCTTCACAGAACCTTGTTTCAATCGACAGGATAACCTTTAATCATTTTATGCGGTGGTCACATCCCGCTGTACTTGCAAGTGCGTGCTGTCTACGTGCAAAAACGTGGGCAAAATTTGGGTATCCGTACGTGATGAGTACCGCCTCCGTACGGATTTGGGAGCACGCAGACACACCGTAGCACTTGTAGTGCACGAGGAACTTTCGCTGCGTTCGGGCTGCGTTCGGGCTACCGATTCACCACAGTGCGTGTGACGTGCGTGCCCGGTACTGCCAACGAGCGCACAACGCACTGACTTCGTGCGTCTTTTAAAGGCGCACGTGATAAGTGCGTGGTCCGTGCTTACTCGCCACTTCCCCAGTTCAGCTATCCAATGAGCACGCAGAACTCACGTGGACCGTACCGAGTAAGCACTTACAATGCACGTTGTGCGCACTGATTTATGCAGTATATAGTCTATGCGGTGGAATGGGCGGCATCTTGAGGCAGCAACAACTGGGACTTCTGGAGAACATCGGAATGTCGTCCTACATATACACCGAGTTCATCGCACGTGCACGCACTTACAACATGCGAGAGAGTAAGGACACCGTACGTGAGCAGTACTTGTAAGTACGGCCTCCGTACGATAACGTGGCAACCGCACGGAGACCGTACGTTGTAAGCACGTACAAACGTACAACGCACTTACCACGTGCGCAACGTACGATGCACGCAACCGTTTACGGCCAGGCGTGGCGTGCGGGCCACGTACTTATACAGTGCATGTGACGCGCGTTGCCGGTACTCCCTCCCTGCCATTGCCACTCCCTCCCTACGTTTTCAGACAAACGTGGCGGCCGTGGCCTCCCCATAAACCGTACGGACTAAAAACACGCACGGTGGGATGTGACCAACGCTTAAACAGCCTACTAACTTCCCATCTCATGATATCTTAGTTCTTTCTGCCCACTTGTCCACTGCACCATTTCACACGCGTAAGGAGCTTAAGGTGTTTATCTCGAAAAGCGTTTAAAAAAAAACTAAACCCAAATGCAAGAAAGAATATTGATGATGATAAATATAAACAAAATTGACGACAGACTTTCATAAGAAAATATAACATCCATGATAAACTTTATCCATGTTGTATCACTTAATGAGAAGGTTACCTGAAACAAGGGATACGAATGAAATTAAAATTGCAATCATCATAACTAAGAGAATGTCATACATTTTGTTTGTAATAAGCATTTCTCTGAGTTTGAGTTAGTGTTAAACTTTTTTCCAACTGCCTAATAGTCAATGTAAATAAATGAGCAATCGTTTTGGAATGAACTAACACACACACATAATGGCCTTTGATCCATATTCGTTGCTTCAGCCCAAACTTGGTACAAAAGGGTTTTGACAATACTTGTTTAAAAGCCTGCCGTTTAGTCATCCTTGGCAGCACCATTATAAAAATGGTATCATTAGACAAGGTGTTAATTCTTCCTCTCAATCAAATACAACTCAAGGTTACACAAGTTATAACTTTTAAATTAGAAGCTACCAAAGTTGGGTAAACTTTTGTTTGATACGCACTGTATTGTGGCCGATCAGAAAGTGTCCATAATGTATGATGTTTAAACGCAACTGAAAATATTAACTTTGCAATAATTTCATAACCTTACTGGAAGTCACTTTTCATTTAATTCTTGTTTGAAAATTTATCGGAGGGGGGGGGGGGGACAAACTGCCCCTTGCCCCCTTCCAATATGCCAATCTTGCTGACCCATTCTAGCTTCTGCACTGATATCTAATTATCGATGCTCATTATTATGTAGAGCACACGTCGGGGCACGCTTTCGCCTTTTATCATAATTCTGTTTGCCTGTTCTTCACTTATTGACATTACCTGGGCGAAACGAGGTTAGCATACCTAAGCGTTTAATTATAAAGTCGGGTCATCAGCAGTAAGCCTTGATAAAAATTGAAATCTGTCAGAGGACTCGTGAGCAGGGTTGAAAGAGAGAGACAGAGAGAGAGATAAAGAAGGGGAAAAAAGTAGCTTAATTTGCATGTCTGGAAAGAGAAACGTATTCCAACGAATGAACATCGATGCCAAGCTGCATTTTCGTGGGGCACAGTGGACGGTCCTTCAATTAAGCTTTTGGAATGAAAGCGCCATTGGAAAAACAAAGGACCAACGTGTTGGCGGCTGATAAGGATTTGGCTACATTCAGCGGAAATATGGATTCAATAAACTGCCGAGCTAATGGTAGCTCAACTGAAGAAGTTTTGGGACACGCAACAGTGCAGTACATTTACGCAGCTTTCCTGGTTGTTTCCTGTCTTCTTTGCTTCGTTGGGAATACGCTCAATTTCGTAGTGCTTCGAAAGTTGACGGACATTAGTGAACCTAGTGTGAGGTGGTCGAGAACTCGAAATCAACGACACGACAGACAGATTCTGTGAGAGGGCCAAGCAAAGAGTCTTTATTAGTAGTAACCAGTAACAGACACATTACATATCACTAATGCCGATAATCATGGAGATCATACATTCCCCAAAACATGTCATGTTATCAAATATTAAACGAGTAAATTTGCCCTTTAAAAACCAATTGCCACAGTACAATGTAGCTGAAACTCTCAACATTAACACAGGTAAATACCTGACCCAAATACTTAAACAACTAGAAGTAACAGTCAATATAAACCTCATATAGAGCAACACATTCATATATTTATCTTCCATACTTTTCTTACTTCCAAACAAACTCCAATAATCTCCTGGTCTAACCCTAAACATTGCTCTTACTCCTATTATTCCATCTCAATTTAACATGTAACAATATTCTTATAGCAATCTGCAAAATGAGAAATAAGGTTTACAATGATAGAGGGCGCTAGAAACCCTCGAATGGCTACATAGTCAGACAAAGTTCGATCATCACTATTTGAAGTGCCATAATTAATATCCCCTAGCTTAGCAACCAAAATACAAACAACATGCAATACTTTTAAACACTCAACTTCTATTATAAGCACTTCTTTTCTATGCTCCCTACCGTTCTTACTGATCTCATTCCTAAACCAAGACTTATACTCATCACATCAATTAGAGCGTACCCTGGTCCTGGTCCTGGGACCAGGCACAACATTAGCGCGCACGCACTACACCCGATTTTGGTACCGCGCGTTCAACTTATTAGTGTACATAACCATGTACTACAATGTAAATGCATATAACAAATCAAAGCGCTAAGCATCACACAGTTTAATATTAAATCCTCGTTTCCAATATAATCATATCAACCCATATGATACATCAAAATAATCACTCAAATCGTTCTAACACAATACACATATGTACATAACACTTATTTAGCATAACAATATTAATATTTACTAAACATAACAGTGGTTCAAGTTTGGTCAACTCACCTGTGAGAGGGCCAAGCAAAGAGTGCCGGCTTGTCTCAGCACTCCGCCCTCTACAGGTCACAGGGTAATTTCCTAACCCCTTACACTAGGAAAGTAGTATTCTGTTTCCTATCCATGTCGGATCTTTGTACAGGTATTGGCTGGCTACCCTCGATACCGGCATTAGTTCTGAAGTCATGGCCATTCGGTCGTGGATTTTGCGTATTTTGTATCTACCTAATCCTCACAAATCTTTGTATATCCATCATCCTCATTCTCCTCGTCACTTACGATTGCTTCATCGCCGTCGTTCACCCGTACAAGTACGCGTCCATGATCACCAAGTCCAGGGCCATTGCAGTGTCCATTCTCGTTACCGTTAGTTACTACGCGTTGACGGCGATGTTTATAGGTGTAGGAAGCACGGGGCCTTTCTCTGATGTTCAGTTTTATCCGATGGTTGGTTTTTGTTACGTTAACTTTGTTGCACGAGGACCCTTAACTTACAGCATTTACG
Organism: Strongylocentrotus droebachiensis; assembly: GCA_035222895.1. Taxonomy (NCBI): domain Eukaryota; kingdom Metazoa; phylum Echinodermata; class Echinoidea; order Camarodonta; family Strongylocentrotidae; genus Strongylocentrotus; species Strongylocentrotus droebachiensis. The sequence continues at coordinate 29,288 of JAVYIG010014415.1, forward strand.
TGTTTTCATACATCCTGATTTTGTTCGCAATCATAATGATAATCATGCAAGGAATGGTTGCCAACGTTTCGAGAAAACAAGCTCGTCGCATCGCCGAATCGGAGGGCCGCTTCAGGGACAGCGCCCTCAATAAAGACTTGAAAACGGACGCCACTTCATCGGACAAAAGGCAGAAGGGCAAAGGCGCGAAAGGTGATCCGCGGATGCCGGGTAGGCGGCAACCATCGGAGCTGAAAGGAGTGCTCGTCTGCATCGCAGTCTCTGCGGCATTCTTCGTTGCCTGGTTACCTACGGCAGTGTGGCAGATTTACACGGTACATTTTGGGGGATGCGTGAGTTCAGTAGCCTTTAGAATTGTGGTTATTCTTTCCACGTCACAATGTTGGATTAATCCTTTCATCTACATGGTGATGAAAAGGAACTATAGACAAAGGCTTTACCAAATATTGGATCCGATCTTCAAGCCATGTCGGATACATGACTGATCCATAACCAACAGACGGCTTGAACATTGCGGGATTCAATGGCGGAGCAATGGCGAACATGTGCCTGATCGAATGGCGAAAAATATATGAAAAGGAAGGAGATGGAGGACGAGAAGTAGAAGGAGGAGGAGGAGGAATAGAATAAGAAGAAGGGCATGATGGGGATGATGATGATGATGAATATCATCAACAAGAAGAAGCCGAAGAAGATGAGAAAACAAGGAAAAATGAAGAAGAAGAAGAAGGAGAAGAAAAAGAAGAAGAAAAGGGGATAAAAAGAAAAGAGAATACACAAATAAAAGTTAACGATTTGGAAGAGAAAACTGGCTGAATCCCCTTTCACATTCCCCGTCTAATCGGTGGCCTTGTTAATTCGTATTTCATACACCGAGTAAGACCGGTGCAACGGTAGCGCATCACCTCTCACAACCCCGTCCTGGTTCCAGTGCCCCCTTAATGCAATATATGAAATGAGAGAGAGAGAGAGAGAGAGAGAAAGAATATGTGCGTGTTTGTATGTGTTGTGTGCGTGTGTGTGTACATTACTTGTAAATTATGTAAATGTTTATGTAGTTGTTACTTTTTTATCATCTAAGTCCTGTGTACATTTATAAGTTGTTATTAGTTGTTATCTTCTCCAGGCGTTTTTGGACAGATTATATTCTACCCACAATATTCAAACACTTTATTTTCTGCTTGCAAATGTGAATAACTACCTTTAGGGTTAAAGGGAAAATAATGATATTAAAATCATTGATAATGTCGAAAATCATTTATACATCACAAGTTTTGTCTCGTCCTAAAGAGATAATTAAGGAGCTCGATAAGTTATTTTTTGATTTTCTATGGAAAGGGAGACCTGCAAAGGATAAAAGGTCAAATGTATTAAATAGTACTCAAGAAGGTGGTTTAGATATGTTAGATGTTCAAACAAAGATTGCATCGTTAAATATAAATTGGTTTTGTAAATATCTAAGCGATGAATTAAATGCAGGTTGCAAATGTATGTTTGACTATTGGTTTGAGCAAATTGGTGGTATAAAGGTGATAATGAATTGTAAATATAATACAAAAAACGCAAGTTTTCTGGAGAACAAGATGCCTCATTTCTATTATAATTTAAGTATGACATTTTTCTTGTATCGATCATGTACTTTTGGCAACTATCGTAGAGACATGATTTGGCTGAATACAAATGTAACGTATAAAAGGGAAATGCTTTATTTTTATTTTTATAGGAATTGGATAAATTCTGACATTTTGTTTGTTGGGGATTTAATGGATGGTAGAGGTCTTCTACCAGTTAATGAGTTAAGTGCGAAAATATTATTTAAGGATGAAAGGAGGTATAGTCAATATGCACGTATTAGAAGAGCGATTCAATCACTCGGGAATATGTTAGTACTTGCAGATATGAATGTAGAACATAGAGAGTATATGAAAATTTAGATCCACAGCGTTTGTATATAATGATATAAAATTGATTGAGGATATGATTTCAGTTAGACAGTTGACAGTTAAAAGAATATATCATGAGTTAATTAAAACAAAAATCGAAAAATCTAGAGCGGAGGAATTTTGGCGTAATACTTTGGACATTGAATATATACCTGTATGGTCAGATGTTTGGTTATTTAAGTTAAAAAGTATAAAAGACAGATACTAATTAACTTCAATTTCAAATTCATGTATAATATTTTAGCAATACCATATAATTTGTTTAAATGGAAAGTTAATGCCAATGATCAATGTTATTATTGTAATAAAAAAGGTGATTGTATGCACATGTTCTTTTTTTGTAACGAAGTCAGTATGTTTTGGAATGAAGTTGAAAGGACTATAAAGAAATATTTCATGTCTAATTTTAATTTTTAACCATGTCATCCATTGTTTGGTATTGATTTTAATTCAAAGAAGGAAAAAGATGTTGATATTATTTTTAATTATGCACTTTTTACTATTTACAAAAGTTTTGTTGGAAAAGAATTTAAAAAGAAAACAATTAAAAAGAGACTTCTTCATATTTTTATTTACCTATTAAGTTATCGTTTACAAATAGAAGAAAACATTAGAAAACCATGTATATCCCTCCAGAAATGGAGGCAAATGTTAAAAATGTAAATATGTTTATTATAATGAAGAAAAAATAAAGAAGACCTGAAGTGGTTATTTTACAAACAAAAAAAACAAAAAAACTACCTTTTAGGGTGCTGATTTCAATTTGATTATAGTTGACACACTACTCTAAAAATATTCAACTCTCTATAGCCAATCCGTCGTGGAAAATGTTTTATTACATAGATTATTCTGTTGTGTGTTTCTAAGCAAATGCGATAAGCATTAAATTATTATAGTCATATAAATCTTTAATCGTCCACTCTCTAATGATTGTTTTATTCATTCAACTGCAGCCCTAATTCTGATTACCTGTTCTTCACTAATTGACATTCCCTGGGCGAAACGAGGTTAGCATACCTAAGCGTTTAATTATAAAGTCAGATCATCAGAAGTAAGCCTTGATAAAAATTGAAATCTGTCACAGCACTCGTGAGCGGGGTTGAAAGAGAGAGAGAGAGAGAGAGAGAGAGATAACGAAGGAAAAACGAGTAGCTTAATTTGCATGTCTGGAAAGAGAAACGTATTCCAAAGAATGAACATCGATGCCAGGCTGCATTTTCATAGGGCACAGTGGACGGTCCTTCCATGAAACTTCTGGAATGAAAGCGCCATTGGAAAAACAAAGGACCAACTTGTTGGCGGCTGATAAGGATTTGGCTACATTCAGGGGAAATATGGATTCAATAAACTGCCGAGCTAATGGTAGCTCAACTGAAGAAGTTTTGGGACACGCAACAGTGCAGTACATTTACGCAGCTTTCCTGGTTGTTTCCTGTCTTCTTTGCTTCGTTGGGAATACGCTCAATTTCGTAGTGCTTCCAAAGTTGACGGACATTAGTGAACCAAGGAAAGTGGTATTCTACTTCCTATCCATGTCGGATCTGTGTACGGGTATTGGCTGGCTACCCTCGATACCGGCAGTAGTTCTGAAGTCATGGCCATTCGGTCGCGGATTTTGTGTGTTTTGTATCTACCTGATCATCACGAATCTTGGTATATCCATCATCCTCATTCTTTTCGTCACTTACGATTGCTTCATCGCCGTCGTTCACCCATTCAAGTATGCGTCCATGATCACCAAGTCCAGGACCATAGCAGTGTCCTTCTTTGTTACAGTTGGTTTCTACGTGACGACGGCCGTTTTTATAGGTGTAGGAAGCACGGGGCCTTTCTCCGATGTTCAGTTTTATCCGATGGTTGGTTCCTGTTTCGTCAACTATGTTGCACGGGGAACCTTAACTTACAGCATGTACGTTTTTTCATACATCCTGCTTTTGTTCGCAATCTTGATGACAATCATGCAAGGAATGGTTGCCAACGTTTCGAGAAAACAAGCTCGTCGCATCGCCGAATCGGAGGGCCGGTTCAGGGACAGCGCCCTCAATAAAGACTTGAAAACGGACGCAACGTCATCGGACAAAACGCAGAAGGGCAAAGGCGCGAAAGGTGATCCGCGGATGCCGGGTAGGCGGCAACCATCGGAGCTGAAAGGAGTGCTCGTCTGCATCGCAGTCTCTGCGGCATTCTTCGTTGCCTGGTTACCTACGGCAGTGTGGCAGATTTACACGGTACAATTTGGGGGGTGCGTGAGTTCAGTAGCCTTCAGAATTGTGGTTATTCTTTCCACGTCACAATGTTGGATTAATCCTTTCATCTACATGGTGATGAAAAGGAACTACAGACAAAGGCTTTACAAAATATTGGATCCGATCTTCAAGCGATGTCGGAAACATGACTGATCCATATCCAACCATACGGCTTGAACATTGCGGGGTTTAGTGGCGGAGCAACGGGGACCATGTGCCTGATCGTCGAATGGCGAAAAATATAAGAAAAAGAAGGAGATGGAGAACGAGAAGTAGAAGGAGGAGGAGGAGGAATAGAATAAGTAGAAGGGCAAGATGGGGATGATGATGATGAATATCATCAACAAGAAGAAGACGAAGAAGATGAGAAAACAAGAATAGAAATGAAGAAGAAGAAGAAAAGGAAGAAGAAAAGGGGAAAGCGAAAAAGAAGAAAGAATATTCAGATAAAAGTCAACGAATTGAGAGGGGAAACTGGCTGGATCCTCTTTCATATTCCCGTCTAATCGGTTGCCTTGTTAATTCGTATTTCATACACCGAGTAAGACCGGTGCAACGGTAGCGCATCACCTCCCATAACCCCGCCCTGGGACTTTTAGATTGAGTGGACGAGAACACGACGAACGCCGACTGATCATGCGTGTCATTTTGTCAACGTACTCAACTGCCCATGTTGACTACAATTAGAAATATTTTAGATTGCACTCGATATACATGCAAGCAGGAAGTAACACTATGAAAACGACAGACAAAGAAAGAGGACAAATTATACAGTTCCTCATTCTACCCTCAACAATTGCTGTAGTAGACAAAAGAACATCCCTTCACTGCTATTAATATGTAAAAATGTGTAGAACAGGTGAATATGCATGTGACACCTGTTCTACACATTTGTACATAATAGCAGGGAAGGGATGTTACTTTGTCTACCTGAGGAACTGTATATTTTATGCGCACACGGCATATACTAGTAGCGTACTAGATTTAGGAAAATCAAGGTTGACGCATTCTCGATCGCCGACTGAGACGACGTGACGCATGCGCAGTGCCTTAAAATGACGTCACACGTTGCAGTCAAAGCTGTCGACGTGCAAATCTAAAAGTCCCTACTGATATAACTGTTGTTACGCCCTTTTTGTCAGCGGTATATGCATAAGCCTAATACTAGGTATAGCACACCAAAAAAAATGACAACAAACACATGTTATTTGAAGGTTGCAAATGATCAAGCTTTATGAAAGCTTCAAAAAACAAAAAACAGAATTGAAATCGGTCAATGCGTTGTGATTTTATACCATTTTTTTGATATCGCAAAATTACTGAAAAACCTGCCAGAAATGGTCAAATTGGCAAAAATGGCATAATTCGACAAAGTTGACAACTTTTTTCATCACTTTCTTGGACACAAATAATAAATTAAATTATCAGACACTAAAATATCATCTTTATGGTAAAAAATACAAAAAAGAAAATTCATATATCTATTACCGTTTTGAAAACAGAAGCCAACAAAATAAGTCATTTTTGCCATTTTTGCGAATCTGCAGATATGAAAAAGTTGTGAAAATAACTAAGTCCGCCTAATTAATATGCGCATATGTAATCAAATCAAAACCGAACATGATACATCAGTGAAACCTATGTATATCAGACAGGTATGGAAATATATTTCATTTGAAGAAAAGAAAAAAAATCATGAATATTCATCAAATATGCAAATTAGGTCATTTCAGCTAATTGTATATTCGCGCACTCATTATGCACATTAGGAAAGTCAAACTGTTCATTTTGGGGGCATTTTTTAAATCATATATTCATAGATCATGTTTACACCAAATATTAGCCTTAAATTCCAAATATTTTTGCAATGCCAATAAAATATGGCGATGGAAATTACTTGGATCACCGTCACAGCTATTTCCTCATGTGTTTAACAAACTATTCAGAAAAACCGATCATATGATAAAAATTTGTAGACTTTCAGGTACATCACAGTATATTTGCCTATTTAAAAGATGTCAGATTTGAGGATTTATAACGATTTTCCGAGAAACCATTCAACAGGCCATAACATTCCACAGGGACTGAATTTCAGAGTAGCAAAAAGTTTGGTGACCCCAGTACAGTTGTGGCTACCTTGAGTGTAAATAACAAATTGATTAAATGAGTGACACACATGAGGATATTGCATTTTTGTAGGGAGTTTTATACATATAGGTGCATTTTCACCACGCAGAATAGCAGCGCGAGTCAATGGGCGATCAGCTGAAAAGACAATATTCTAATTAAATAATGAACATATTTCCCACATGCCTATAACAATGAAACTACACAGAATTGTAGTTAAAGGTATGCTTGAGATATATGTGAAATAAAAAAAATAAAGATATTGTTTAGTTTTTTTTAAATACATTTACAAAAATTGCTATTTCTACCAACTGACTGTTGTTGTGTGTGTGTGTGTTCGCGGGGCAGACTGTTTGCACAGGCAGTGTGATCACCCTACTAATACGAGTGCCAATATTTGCCACAATATGCATGAAATATCAACTTTAAACAAAATTCTAAAGGTAGGTATTCAAAATAAAGCAGAATGAGCTATGAGGGCTTGCTATGTTGTTCCCGATATGATTAAAATGTAAATTATGCACGGACAAATGATAATTGGAAGAGTGAATTCGAGTGGAAACAAAGAGATCTAAAAGCAGATAATTAGGAAAAGGCGTTATATTACTACAATAAATGACAATGACACATCCGCTAGTGCAATCAGATTATTTGGAGTAATGAGCATTTAGTAAATTAGATATAATGACTACCTTTTCTTTTTCAATTCGTTGGAGAAAGAAGTTTTTCTGTATTTTTTTATTTTGGTATTTACATTTCAAGAATTTGCATTTTGATTGATGGATGAAATGACAGAGAGAGAGAGAGGGAGAGAGAGGTAGAGGGAGAAAGAGAGAATATGTGTGTGTTTGTGTGTGCGTGTGTGTGAGGTTGTGCGTGCATAATGTGTGTATACATTTCTTGTACATTATATAAATGTTTACGTAGTTGTCACTTGTTTATGATCTAAGTCCTGTTGTACATTAATGTTGTTAGTTTGTAAGTTTATTCAAACTGATTACCAACAATACCCTGCAAATGTCAATATGTTATTTTGTTTTTTATAATATGTTTGGAAATTAAAATAAGTGAAATCAAAGGAACATTTTTGTTAAAGTAAGAAAGGTATATGTGTGTGTGTTTGTGTATGTGTGTGTATGTGTGTGTTTTATGTTACAGCTGATTTCATTTTTGTTTTCATCAATTGTACAATCGATGTAATGAAATGTTATGAATTCATGTCAAGGAAAAAACAACTGTATTTTATTTCTAAAATTAATTTGTATTGTTTGGAATCAATTTTTAAAAAAACATTGAAAACAAAAATTGGTGCGTGTGTGCGTATGTGTTTGCGTGTGTTTGTGTGTGTACGTGTGTCATTGCACATTCTTTACTATTATGTTGGCAATTCACAAATGTCACTTGCGTCCATGTCAAAATACTATCTCTAAAGATATTTATATAGATCTACAGTATGTGAATAGATATAATGAATTATGATGACCGGTCGAATCTAATTTTATTAATGGACATTAGGGCCCCGTCTTACAAAGAGTTACGATTGATCCAAATCAATCGTAAGTCCTCCAATCAATCGCAAGTTTGCAGTCTCCTATCTCTTATGTACATAGTTACGATTGATATTAATCGCAAATAAGTTACGATTGATATCAACTCTTTGTAAGACGGGGCCCATATGTTAATTTGATTAAAAGTGATATTTGAATATTCAATATCTTATAAAGTCATGCATTATCATTAAAAACAATTAAAAAAAGTATGTAATACAAGAAAGGGTGGAGTGGTAAGGAGCGGGAGAAAAGTAAGAAATAGAGATTACAGGCCTAGGAGAATAGAGTGAGGAGGGGCGAGCAAGGAAGAGATGGAGATATATATATATAGAGAGAGAGAGAGAGAATGAGAGAGAGAGAGAGAGAGAGAGAGAACGAAAGGGGGAGGATAGGAGTGCATGCGTATGTAGAGTTAAGCGAGAGAGAGAGAGAGAGAGGGGGAGAGAGAGAGAGAGAGGGAGAGAGGGAATGAGAGAGAGAGAGAGAGATGGTCAACGAGTTCTTAATTGTTTGTTTGCACGTTAATCTCCACAGTCCAAAGGTATGTAGGTATTAATATTTTGGACATCAACTATATCATAGGATATTAACTTCGATAACCCATGACTTGCAATATTTGGAAATCAAACTTCCCGATTCAACGTTCTACTCTTGCGTATAGTGATCATGGCGGACAAGCAAATCAAGGTAGCATTGTGGTGCGTGCCACGGTCGATGTCCACGGTGTTTGCGAAATGCATGAGTGCCATTGACGAGATGGAAGTCTATTTGGAGCTTTACTCGTATTCTAGAGCAGTGACCGGCCAATTGCACTCGGCGACGGGGCGTGTATTGCCGAAGAAGCTTGCCGGGAACGAGACGGTATACGAAGAAGCGCTGGCAGTGTGGAAGAAAGAAACTGACAGCATTTTAAATCCGAAAAGAATATCGTGAGTAAATTTTAGAAGAAAACAAAAGAAAGAAAGTAAGCTGGAGTATATATAAGGAGACAATCAGGAGGGGGGGGGGGGGTCAAAAGGTACTACTACGTTTTTAAATGTTTTAAATGGGGGGGGGGGTAGTAAGCAGGCACCGCTCGAAGCGCTGGGGTCAAAAGGTACTACTATAGTTTTAAATGATTTGAATGTTTTTAAATGATTTGAATGGGGGGGGGGAGGGAGCAAGCAGGCAACGAAGCGCTCTAGGGTTATTAGGGACTTTTAGATGTGCACGTCGACAGCTTTGACTGCAACGTGTGACGTCATTTTAAGGCACTGCGCATGCGTTACGTCGTCTCAGTCATGCAGTCGGTGATCGAGAATGTGTCAACCTTGGTTTTTCTAAATCTAGTACATACATACATACATATTGATATTTATATGGCGCCTTTAAATGCTCAAGGTACTAGTATGCCGCGTGCGCATAACATATACAGTTCCTCAGGGAGACAAAGGAACATCCCTTCCCTGCTAATCTGCTATTATGTAAAAATGTGTAGAACAGGTGTCACATGCATATTCACCTGTTCTACACATGTTTACATAATAGCAGTGAAGTGTATATTTTGTCCTCTTTCTTTGTCCGTGATGTTCATAGTGTTTTACTTCTTGCATGCATATCGTCGAGTGCAATCTAAAGGATTTCTAATTGTAGTCACCATGGGCAGTTAAGTACGTTGACACGCATGATCAGTCGGCGTTCGTCGTGTTCTCGTCCACTCAATCTAAAAGTCCCTATTATGTTAATGCAATCGACAGCGCCAAATTAAATGTACATGATTGGCAGGTTAGCAGCGCCAAATTCACATAAATGGATCTGCGTAGAGTTGCGTAGTGAGGCTTACCACCGACTACGCCGAAATTATCCCTGTGTAGGTAATGCGTAGGCTGGCCTACGATGGCGTATGGTTACGTACCCTGTGCATAGGCACCGCGTACCTACGGCGTAGGCAATTGGCATACCTACGCGTACTATTGCGTATAATACACATAGGTTGCGTACGTTAACGTATGCCTGGCGTACAGCTTTATTTACGGTTGCGTACGGCTGCTTACTGTGTGCGCAAGCTTTTACTGCTTCGAAAATGCGTACTTTCTGCGTCTAGTGTGTACGCCGAAAGTACGCCCACAAAATTAACCATGTTCAATTTTTGTTGTCCATCGATCTCGCGTACCCCTTTGCGTCCCTCAGCGTATAGTTACGTAGCCAGCGTAGGGCAGCTAACGCTCGGCGTAGTTGGTACGCAACACTTCGGATCATCCTTGAGTCCCTTTCACACTGGGCCATGTAGTGTTGCGTAGTGTTGCGACGTGTTGCGTACCGACTACGCCGAGCGTTCGCTGCCCTACGCTGGCCTCCGTAACTTTACGCTGAGGGACGCAACGGGGTACGCGAGATGGACACACAAAATATTTAGTTGGCGTACTTTAGGGGTACACACTAGACGCAGAAAGTACGCATTTTGTACGCAAGTCTACGCAACACTACGGTACAGAACGCTTAGCCTACGCAACAGTACGTTACCCTACGCCAGTCCGACGAAGCAGTAAAAGCTTGCGCACACATTAAGCATCCGTACACAACCGGAAATAAAGCTGTACGCCAGGCATACATAAACGTACGCAACCCTATGCTTATTATACGCATTAGTACGCGTAGGTACGCCAATTGCATACGGCATAGGTACGCGGTTTCCATGCACAGGGTAAGTAACCATACGCCATCGCACGCCAGCCTACGCATTACCTACACAGTACAGGGACTACGCTGAACTACTACCCCTACGATCGACAACCATCCTCTAGGACAACTACTCCCAGACAACTATCCTATGGGTAGTTGTCTGGGGTCGTTGTCCGGGGGAAGTTGTCTTAGGGGTAGTTGTCTTAGGGGTAGTTGTCCGGGGGAAGTTGTCCCGGGGTAGTTGTCCTTGGGGGTAGCCGTCCTAGAGGGTGGTTTCCCTAAGGGTTAGTTGTCCTAAGGGGTAGTTGACTGGGGTGGTTATCGGGGGGGGGGGGGGGGGGGGTGGATGTCCAGGGGGTAGGTGTCCGGATATGGATAGGTAAATACAGTGCGTCCCAGAAAAAACGAAACCGAGAATTATCGATGTTTTATCATAACGTAGTCACATTTATAATGAATAAATGACACATTATTTGGAAAGCTTAGATTCTCCTCTGTCATTTAATGCAACTCACCTGATGCATATTTCACGCATGAGTGATTTAAATGAATTTGAAGAGAGGAAACCAAAAAGTCATTTGGCGGACGATATCTGAATTTCAAAGGGAAAATCACATTTCTAGAAAGTCGAGTTTCTGCCCTTTCATAATTATGACACCTCAATCACGAAATATGAGCCAGGAATAATGAACTTTTGTATGTTTAAAGTAGTGCTTGCATTTCCATATTTTAACAAATGAATTTGTTTTCACTGGCTGCCCGCCGTAGCAAAATCAAAATTGTCAAAAGACTTAACTCGGTTTCGTTGACAATCAGCCATGCATGAAGTCTTTCGTCTACGGCTGATTGTCAACGAAACGGAGTTAAGTCTTTTCTTAATTCCGTGTGTTGCAGGCAGGCAGCCAGTGAAAGTAAATTCGTTTGATAAAATTACGGATAGTAAGCACTACTTTAAACAAGCAGACCTTTGTCATTCCTAGCTCATTTTTCGTGATTGAGGTGTCATCTGAAAGGGCAGAAACTCAACTTTTTGAAAAGTGATTTCTCTTTGAAATTGAGATACCGTCCGCCAAATGACTTTTTGGTTTCCTCTCTTCAAATTCATCTAAAAACACTCATGAGTGAAATATGCATTATATGAGTTACATCAGATAAAAGAGGAGGATCTCAGCTTTCCAAATATGTGTCATTTATCAGTTATAATTGTGATTAAGTTATGATCAAACGTCGATAATTCTGGGTTTCGTTTTTTCTGGGACGCACTGTATAGTATTACTGAGGGAAGAAGTATGTTTTATATGATGTTTTGATATTTCCAAGACTGCTTAATCATCAAATGGAAAGTGTGATATTGTTCTACGCTTTTCGAAGTAATCACACTCTGAAAAATGTTGGGCTAAAAAATTGCTATTGGGTAAACTAAAGAATTTGCATGATTTCCCCAGTGTTGGATAAAAAGAAAATAACCATCTTTTAACCAACCGACTTACGTTTGAGGCCGCCATCCTAGTCAAGCATCGCTTATGATTGCGGTCTCCTTCACTTTTCCACAGATAGTTCGGATAATACTTAAAATTTATAATAATATGTTATAGAAACATTAAGTTTCATTAATATATGTTAATATATAAGTAAAACAAACATTTTGACACGAAGTTGTTATAGTTTGTATATTTTGTATTATACCATAAATTTATCATGTTCTTATTTATTATATTTGGAAAAATGCAGAAATAATCAAATAAATAAAGAAAATCTGCAAAACTTATTTTGAACTTTTAATTGAGTAAATACATGAAGTAAATGGTTGGGATAATAACCTAGATGTTG
>JAVYIG010014416.1:0-41634 GCA_035222895.1 Strongylocentrotus droebachiensis
TCCAGCAAGGATTAAGAGTCGGAACCGGTACAATGAATCGTCGTCTTTCTTTAATAATTTAATGATGTGTCAAGCTTCCGCGCTTTGCGCGGGAGAGGGGAAACTGAATTCAGACAAGGACACGATACAACGAATCGTCTTCTTTCTCTAATAATTTAATGAAACGTGAAAGCTTCCGCACTTTGCGCGGGATGGGCGACTATGAATTCAGACAAGGATTAAGAGTAATAGTTTAATGAAACGTCAGAGTTTCCGCGCTTCGCGCAAGATGGACGAAAATGAATCCAGCAAGGATTAAGAATCGGAACCGGTACAATGATTCGTCTTCTTTCTTTAATAATTTAATGAAGTGTCAAAGCTTCCGCGCTTTGCGCGGGAGAGGGGAAACTGAATTCAGACAAGGACACGATACAACGAATCGTCTTCTTTCTCTAATAATTTAATGAAACGTGAAAGCTTCCGCGCTTTGCGCGGGTTGGGCGAATATGAATTCAGACAAGGATTAAGAGTTATAGTTTAATGAAACGTCAGAGTTTCCGCGCTTCGCGCGAGATGGACGAAAATGAATCCAGCAAGGATTAAGAGTCGGAACCGGTACAATGAATCGTCTTCTTTCTCTAATAATTTAATGAACGTGAAAGCTTCGCGCGGGAGGGGAAAACTGAATTCAGACAAGATCACGATACAACGAATCGTCTTCTTTCTCTAATAATTTAATGAAACGTGAAAGCTTCCGCACTTTGCGCGGGATGGGCGACTATGAATTCAGACAAGGATTAAGAGTAATAGTTTAATGAAACGTCAGAGTTTCCGCGCTTCGCGCAAGATGGACGAAAATGAATCCAGCAAGGATTAAGAATCGGAACCGGTACAATGATTCGTCTTCTTTCTTTAATAATTTAATGAAGTGTCAAAGCTTCCGCGCTTTGCGCGGGAGAGGGGAAACTGAATTCAGACAAGAACACGATACAACGAATCGTCTTCTTTCTCTAATAATTAAATGAACGTGAAAGCTTCGCGCGGGAGAGGAAAACTGAATTCAGTCAGGAACACGATACAACGAATCGTCTTCTTTCTCTAATAATTAAATAAAACGTGAAAGCTTCCGCGCTTCGCACGGGATGCAAATTCAGACAAGGATTGAGAGTAATAATTCATTGAAACGTCAAAGCTTCTGCGGGCTAAAATGAATTCAGACAAGGATTAAGAGTAATAGTTTAATGAAACGTGAAAGCTTCCGCGCTTCGCGCGGGATGCTAATTCAGAGAAGGATTAAGAGTAATAATTTATTGTAACATCAAAGCTGCCGCGCTTCGCGCGGGAGAGGGAGGGAACTGGTTCCAAACAAGAATTAAGAATCGAGAACGATACTACGGATCGTCTTCTTTCTCTAATAATTTAATGAAGTGTCAAAGTTTCCGCGCTTCGCGCTGGAGGGGGGAGACTGAAAAATAACTTAGTTCCTGGCCTCGGGTTTATAGGGTTAAATTTGTAGACATTTGAGCATTGGCATTAATATATTTGTCGGTAATTGGTTGCTCGTTTTGTCGGTAATCGGTGGCTTCTACACCTTCCCCAACCCCCCCCCCCCCCCTCCCCCCACTGACAAAGATCTGGCGACGCCTCTGACAACGACACAGTTTATACACTCGGGAAATTTTGTGCAAGTACTACTGATGAAGTACCGGACCACCGTCTTTGTGCATTGTGCGGCATCAAAGCATATACAACGTCTCAAGCCGTGACAGATCACTTTTCTCTAGCTTCTAACCAATCAGAAGGCCTCGTTTTTTTCCAGGAAGTGCCGGTGGACATTAATGCGCCAAATGTGGTTCTCAAATTGCAAAAGATCCCTACTCTTGGAAGGGGTAGGAGAAGTGCCAGAAAATGCGTCTAATTTGGTTCTAAAATTGCAAATGCTTTTTACCTTGGGAGGGGGCCAGAACCCCCTCCCAGACCCACCCCCTCGTTCTGTCGCTTCATCGTTTTACATATATTTAACCCCATGCCATTTTGTGCCCCCCCCCCCCCGGTAAGAAATTCCTGGGTCCGCCATTCATGCCCATGCATGTTAGAGTGGGGTGCTGCGGATTTTTTTTTGTCAGCCCCCCCCCCCCCCCCCCCAAACGTTTTTGCTCATTACGCCACTGGTCACACTATATACGCAAGGTCAAGATAAAACATGGAGCTTCTGGACCCGCAGTCGTATCTCATCCAATATAGTCAAAGGCTTCCTGAATCCGTAGAAATAAACATGGAAGTACATGTATATCACCCAAAAGTTCATTTTTTAAGATCAGGGCTTATATTTATACAACTTTACTAATTAAAACTAGTTGTCAACTAATTACATAGGCTATAGTACTTTGGCAAGTAGGCTTAGTAAGGTTTTATTAATATGGAAAAGAGCCCCTCGTGAGGTGATTATGGCTGGTCTCATTACCAAAATAAAATAGGCATTCCACAAGATTCTCTAGTGTACGGTACATGCCCTTTGGCAGTCCAAAAAGAGGCTCTCTGTAAATACACAAACCTAGTTAAACTTTCGATGAAAATTCAATCATGATGATGGGCTAGAATATAGATAACGAAGTACATGTATACCAAAGCCCCTCTTATCTTATCTTACACCCTTCCCGAGGATTCAAATTAAAAATCATGTTAATAGTTGAGTAGGACGAGTGGGTCCACGACCACTTCAGACGTACATGTCCTGTATATTCATTAATATAGGTTATTCAATTTGATTATCATAATCATCAGCGATAACAGCAGTTGGGCATAATATGGTTCAAACATGAATGTATATTCATAAGCATGCATAAAACTATTATTGATAACTTAAGTAGTTTATAAAAATCAGTATATTTCCAATTAAAGTATAGTAGTTTCATCAACATTACCATGAAACAGTCTGGTAGTAAAGTATAAGTATTAGGTAGGTAGAAAATAACAATGGCTCCAATAGACATCCCTACAAGTAACGACCATCATGCATCATATTTTCACCAGTTAATTAAATGAAGTACTGTGTGTACAAAATTGTAGGAGTAGACACTCCTCCTTCTTCGTATATAGTATATTCTGAACCGAAATAATTGTTTTCAATATCAATTTATTCTTCTTACAGACAAATCCATCGGGGAGCTATTACCGTTTCACATCGCAACGAAGCAACTGAATTATTGAGATCAAGACCCCAAAATGGAGACAACTGTGAATCGTTTGACTGCAACACTGGAAAGAATTATTGAATTTTTAGATCGGGATGTTCCTCCAGTGAGCAGGGCTTTTGAAGTCAAGTTGGTGATCTTTGCTGGGCTGACCTACATCGTCCTGTGGATGGTCTGGCAGATTTTGTTTGGATTGCTGACAGATACGTGGTTTCATTATCTTTTCTACTGGGCTTTTTGGTGGTGGGTAGCAGCGGAACCCCACCCTGCCATGGACCCATATTGGAACTGGGATGCCGCCTATTATGAGCAATTTGAAAATATTGAAAGTTCATTGAACTCTCAATGGAGAATCGTTGTCATTTCTCTTATAATTGGATTCATTCTCGCTTTCTTATTCAGCTGCTTTTTAATCGACATTTATATAAAGTTGAATACCTTAAAAGAAAGACCTACTAGCAGTAGTCGTACATCTAATCCTGACGAGAATCTATGCACCATTTGTTTAGACCAGAGGAAGAACTGCGTCTTGCTTCCCTGTCGCCACTTGTATACGTGTGAACAATGCGCAAAAGAAGTTGTCACAACGGGGGACGGCCTTTGTCCTCTATGTCGCAGTAGAATCTCGGAGTTGATGACTGTATTCCATTGATTCATCTCCATTGAATTTTGATGAGGATGGGGGCAAGTGAGTTGGGGGCACCCCCCCCCCCCCACACACACACACACACACACACACTCCGGGAACGGAGGGACCGCCGCTCATGATCCCAAAATCTCCGGTAAAGGGGTACTTTTCACGCAACAAAGTTCATGCACAGTTTGAGGAGGCTGAAAGTGATATTTTCTACAAATTACACTTCTAATGAGAGACGACCAAAAACAAACTAAAGAGAGAGTGAACCTTCGGAATAGGGCTATCGTCGTTGGGCGTTATGGTGTCCCATCCAATACTTTCTGAGCTTCCAAAATGCGCCCATTTGTACCATTACATCTGATCGCCCCAATACCCAATGGAAGGTCTAAACTTGATTTAGTTCAAGTTTTGATCAAAATTCTTCTACCAGAAGACAAGGAGGCACGGCATAGCAATGTACCAGAATAGGATTCGCTATTTTTGATAGGAAAAAGAGAATGTCACTAAATGTGAATGGGCCTTACATCATCTGAAAAATTCTGCTTCATATATTCCAAAATGTTGTTATAAGGGCGACTGGAGGGGGGGGGAATAGTTCTCCATGAAATGAAAAGCACAATGGTAGAATTTCAGCTATCAAAATGACAAAACGCCCACAAATCTCTTTTTATTTTTCCATGTCAAACTTTTGATTTTGGAATATTTTTTTCTTTCTATTACAGTCAAGTATATTCTGTACAGCAAACGTGAATTCAGTCGTAATTTCTTTATCTTTCTTCATTTTGAAACAAAGACGACGGGGAGAGCTAACGCTTGTTTAATGTAATGAAAAAATGATGATGATCAGTGGCGTAGTAGATACGAGGGGAGGCACGCGCCCCCACCGATGTGCCCACACCCCAATCGAATGGGGGGGGGGGGGGTGAGAGCTAGGGAAAGATGAAGGTAAATAAGAAAAGAACGTGATATAATATAAGGAGATGGTTTGCTCGAAAATGCTCTTCAAAGATTATACTATGTATTATGTGACAATTCAATACACCTCTTACAAAGAAAAAAGAATCACGATTTGTTTTGATATTGAGTAATCAGAAACTGACTCTTACTGTTTAGTTTGCGTAAATATACCTATAATAGTGGCTATATAATCTCGTTATCTTTACTACAATAAATTGTTCATATTCCTGTCACAAGTTAAAACAATCAGTATCGATATAATTGTTGGGAAAAAGTTGTTTAATTCTTCTCGTTCTTTATCATCTTATTCTTCTTCTTTATCATATTCTCCTTCTTGTTTTCATTTTATTCATGAGCATCTATAACCGTAAAGATACATTCGAAAAGTGATATGTTTATGCTGGTTTATTTGGTATAAGGCCTTTTCCTTATGGCCCGGTCCCACTGGCCGATGGACACAAAACGTATGCATAACGGACACAGCGGACGAGCAAAATTTCGGGTGTGGCTCCATCCGTTTTCATCCGCTCCATGGACAAAATTTGCGAAAATTTGCGAAAACAGAACGGAAAATAACGGACGTGGGTAGTATGTAGCGGGGATGTTAAACGGATGTTCATCGGAAGCCTAGCGGATGAAAGCGGATGGAAGTGGATGACAGCTTTGAATACTTTATATACGAGATGCATACGCTTACATCCTTTCTATTTCCGTGCTACTAACGATGTATAGAAGTTCCATGTACCTTATCTTTCCTCCCTCTTTCCGTTTTCAGCTGCAGCGGATGCGAGTTGCGAGGATGCCCAGAGGATGCAGAGAGGATACAGCGGACGTTTAACGGATGATAACGGACATAGAACGTTTGTTGCTCGTATTTGTCGCGGATTTACATCGTACACGGCGGAAGTTCATCCGTTCTAAAAGTTTTGTGCAGCTCAAAACTTTTTGCGCGGATGAAATCACAGTGGACGGATGCTCGATGGATAGAGCGTATGAAACACGTATGCAATGAGTACACAACGGATGCATAGCGTTTTTCCAACGGATGGCAAGATTTGTTTACGTTTTACATCCTCTTTGCATCCGTAAGTGCAGTGGGACCGGGCCTTTAAGCTCTAGTACGAGTTGTTTCATGCTTCGTATAGGTTGAAGGTCAGTATTTTCAAGTTCCGCCAAGATGGAACCTGTAGGTCGGGGAAGGCCTGTCTGAATCTTTCCACCATTTTTTTTGTCACCTGCTTCAAAAGGCAGTGAATATGGTGCACATTATGTTTGACAAGACAATGAGTCTAGGAATGGACATTGTGTAAACTTCTGTTTGGTTATTTTGTTTTCTTTACTAGTATGTTTATTTGTTTAATTGATTATTTGTTTATTTCATATCGTATGTCATTTACGTGACGACAACTCCTGTAAAAGTACTACGTCAATAGTAATAATATTTTCCTTTCAACTGAAATATGTTTTCTACTGGTATCCTGCCTTAAGATTTAGACAGATTTTGAATGATGGTGATGTCTTGTTTCACAACTAAAGAACGCGATCACATGATTCTAACTTTTTTGTTTATGTTTCGTTTCTATGAGCAATGAAATAGGACATTAATTTGAGTTAGTTCCTTGAAAGTCTATGCGATGGTGTATTTGGTATAACGCATTTTCCTTAGACTCTGACCTACAGATTCCGTCTTTAGTGAACTTGAACCAAAGTACAAAGCATGACATATGTTCATGCAAATGTTCAATGAAGTTGACATTTAAATTTGATATTTATAGGCTTGTATATGATATCCAAAGATATTTCATTTTCAATTAATCGTAGAATATTTGAGAAATAAACATTATATCAAAATAAATGAAAATAATGTTATATCAATTTTTTGTTTTGTTTTGTTTTATTCAGTTGTTTTGTCACTTGTAATGTAAAATCTTGTTCTACATGTATGTCTTGTTGGTTTTAAGTCAGTCCTATCATCGGTGTGACTTGGGTATTTCTGATATTCTCACTATTCAATCATGTCATTTGACCACTTAAGACATGGGCCAGAGAGATGGGGTGGGGGCTATGGGCTGGACCCCCCCCCCCCCCCACACACACACACACACACAATTAATTCCCAAACATTTTGTATATGCCGTCATTTGGCTGCAGGATGCTGTAGAATGCATAGTTTCAGTATTCCACAGTTCACAATCTTCTAGCTCGGTCGCTTCGCTCACTCGAACCTGTAAGGCACTGCATCATTAGTCATGTGATACCTTAATGTATGATCAATACACAGGCCACGTTTTGATTGTGTAAAATACAAATTTCATTAGGGCCTAACACACTAAGAAACACAGAGATGAACATTAAAAAAACGGCCCCTACAATAATTATATAGTAATTGATTTATCATAATATTAGATTGCTAAGATAATATAGATATAGTGCCATACATGTACTGTAGTTCAATAATTATTATTAATACGTATATCCACCTTTATTAAGGAAATTCGACATCTTGTGCATCTTTTCAATTTGATCTAAACAAAACTATTATTGCTTCGAACTTCCCAGAAATTGCCCTCTATACTCGGTATGTTGGGTTTAGAAATTGACATTTCTAATCTTAGCGGAGGGGAAAGTCAAATATCATGCTTAGATTTTGAGTTGCTTGCCACTACCACACAAACTAAGCACACCTTTTTTATTCGAAAGAATTTTTACACAATATGTCAGATGCTACTTAATATCAATTCTGTTGAAATTGATATTGAAGTGTAGATAATTTAATTCTCTTTCATATGATACAAAAATCGTGGAGATTCAAGGTTCCTCGAAATATTATTTACAAAGTAGAAAAAAGGTCAAATTTTCCCGCTTTTTTGGACGCCCCCGCCGGGTGACCGCTACAAAAAACGAAAAAGACCCTCTGAAATATCGTGTATTATGATAAGATTTTGTCTAATGTGGTAGTGGCAGGCAAACTCTTCTTTTCTGACTTTGGCCCTTCGCTTATCGCTAAAACGGTGTAATTGTCTCGCGAACGTATGTGAGGGGCCAAGGTCCTCATATATTCTTTTTACATGAACTAACCGCTAATACAGGCCTGAGGAAAATAGTCGACCCAACAGAGTCATTGCATACCTCCAAAGTTTGCTCAAAGACCGATTTATTCTTCCAGTCGTGGTGAGTAATACATTATTTCACTTCATTTTTATCTTTATTGATCCATGCATGGTAATACATTGAAATTATGTTTCCATTGACTTTGTTACAAGGTACAATAATTGTACAAGTATAATGCACATAAAACATAAAACGAATCACACTAATGTTTACAATTTGTATATATTTGCCTACATGCATTTGATTATTTACTTAAATATACGCAATGAATAACACTGTGGCATTATACGTAAATATCGATTTGGGGATAAAAGACTGTCTGAAACGTATTCCAAAACGATTGCACTTAAAACAATCATTGAAGGGTGGGTGCTGTCTGCCATTATGTTCTGAACTTTCGCTAGCAGACGTTTGTCGTACAATGCTTGAACCGTGACTAGTTCCGAGTCCATTAACTTCTGTGCAATTTTTTCCGGGTGCGATCAAATCTCCCCATCAATTAATTTGACAGACCAAAATAATTATGTGCAAATGAGATTAAATGCTGATACGCTCTGAATTATTGATTACTAAAAAAAGGGTCAAGATCGTGTTATCAACATGGAACTTCTTGAGTTTCCTGAGGAAGAACATTGTCTGGTTCGTTTTCTTTTGAATGACTTTCCAGCACGATTTGTCATCTTTAACGATTCCCAAATATCTGTTCTCGTGTACTTGCTCAATTACATCACTATATGACCCTATAATGATCCTTTCAAGAAATTATGTTGATCTTGTATGATTATAATCCATATGTTTCGTTATACATGTTTTGTAAATAGTCTATAATAGTAAATAGACTATTTACAAAACATGTAAAACGAAACAAATTATGTATTTTGAAATGTAATAATAAGGTCCCTCTGGACTCTGGAATGGTAAAGAGAAGAAAAAAATGACATCATTATATACGCAGAAGTTCGTGATGTGTATGAGAATATTATAACTTTAGAAACGTAATCATCAGTACCATGAAACAAGCAGCCCGTTATCGGAAACATATATTTTTGTGTTTATACATCTTTTGCACTTTAATATACTGCAAGAGGGATTCGTGCTCGTACATTCTCTAGTACAGGCCTTCTCAACTGGCGGCGCGCGCGCCACTTTTGGCGCTTGCGTTCAGTCGGAGTGGCGCGCGGCTGTTCCAAAAAAACTTAATAAAAAATAAATTAAAATTAAAAATTAAAGAAAAATTATATTTTAAACTTAAAAAACTTAGCAAAATCAAAAAGTCGAAGTGGGAGTTGAGCCCAAAATATAAGCAAGCCATTTTGTTTGTTTGATTTTCACTTGATTTTGACATTTTCCGTGTTTATTGCACCAAAATAACTACATATAATTTTACTTCCAGTGTAGATTTTACCCAGGAATTGTACTAATTATTTCACATCAATATGAAATTATGATTGATATTTGATGGAATAAAAAGGTGTTAAAAATGCCACATCTGGGCCTTAAAAAGCCCTAAAATCCACTAGCTTCCGGGGGCTGGACCCCATCCGGTATCGGCTCGGTCGCTACGCTCCCTCGCAACACAATCACCAAACATACAGGTTGGCACTTCAACCTCAATACATTTTTGTTTTGGCACTTCTAATAAACTAGTTGAGAAGGCCTGCTCTAGTATATAAAGAAAAAATTACGGGTGATAACATACGACCCTGTGGATCGCCTATTATTTTGTTGAGACTGGTGATTTCCAGCATTGACTGATCGGATCCTGGAACTAATGATACAGAGGATAAGTCTAGGGTCTCCATTCATCTCTATCAGCATGTGTACTAAACAATGAGGTGCGATTGTGCTGAATGCACTCGAAAAATCTCCAAAAGGTTGTTTGATGTAAGACTTGGCGTGATCAAGGTGTTAATGTACCCCATGGAGATAAACAAGGGCAGTATCTTCAACACTTCTCTTTGAACGGTACGCAAAGTGATATGGATCCAACAAATCTTCCGTCTCTTTTAACAATTCAGTGAGAAATAAACTTTCAAAGTATATTACTAAAGTAGATGTTCATGCTACGAGACAGAATTCATTGGGTTCCTGAGTTGTGTGTCCTTTAGGAATGGGTATAATGATTGTAGACGTGTCCACAGTATGGGGATATCTCTAGTGTCCAAACAGATTTTGAAAAATGTTGCTCAACCATGGGGATAGCTGTTGGTTCTAACTATAAGGACCCTAGGCTATTAATAATTGCATCCGGACCAGGTGCCTAGTACTTCTCGAACATCTTCCTCACTGACAGAGATCCTTTCACTATCATCAGGGAGGTGTGAGTTTAAACTCACATCTCCCTGCTATCACTAAGCTGCGAAATTAGGTTTTCCAAATAACATCGCATTCAGAACCTAAATATCTGTTTTCAATGTCAATTTATTCTGCTTACAGAGAAATCCATCGGTGAGCTACCACCGTTTCACATCGCAACGGAGCAACTGAATTATTGAGATCAAGACCTAAAACTGGAGACAACTGTGAATCGTTTGACTGCAACATAGGAAAGAATTCTTGGATTTCTAAATCGATGTGTGCCTCCATTGTGAACAGGGTTTTTGAAGTCATGTTGGTTGTCTTTTTTTGCCTACAGGGTTTTCTACTGGGATTTTCCGTGGTTGGACGCCGAGGAAACTTGCCCTGCCGTTTACACAGAGTCTGACTTGGGTTATTTATTAGAGCGAATCAAGAATATGGAAAGTTCACTGAACTCTCAATGGAGAATCGTTGTCACGTCTATTATCATTGGAATTATTGGATTCACTATCACTTTTGTATTAATCTCCGTTTTAATCATCACTGGCGTAAATATCCTGACGAAATGTCTCATCAGAGGAATCTCGGATTCAATTACTTTATTCCATTGATTCATCTCCATTAGTTTTTGATGAGTTGGGAGCATGTTATACCTCTTCATGCAAAGTATGAGGAGGCTGATAGTGATATTTTCTACAAATTACACTTCCAATAAGAGATGAAATGTTATCAAAAACAAATTAAGAGAAAAGGGGGAACCGACAGAATGGGGCTAACGTCGCTGGGCATTCGGTACTTTCTGCATGGGCTTCCATAATGCGCCCATTCAAATCATTTAATCTAATTGCCTGGTTGGCCGTTTTTTGCTTGTACATAGAAGCAGTAAGGCCTAAACTTGATTTAGTTTTAAGTTCCGAATAAAACTCTTCTACCCGAAGACAGGGAGGCACGGCAAAGCAATATACCAGAATTTGGTTCGCTCCTTAAAATAGAATTTAAGAAAAATCATATGGAAGGTCATTGTAATTATGATAGGGTCTCATTTAAAAAAGGGCGGGTAAGCCTTCATGAAATTGAAAAACATAATGGTTAAATTTTAGCAATCGAAATGTCAGCCGTCCACAAATCTATTCTTATTCTGCCATGTTGTCAAGCTTTATGTTATGTTTTATTTATCCTTAATATATTAGTCAAGTGACTTTTTGAAGTATATTCTGTGCGGAAAGCATGCATTTAGTCGTATTAATTTTGTTTATCTTACTTCATTTTGAAAAAAAAATGCTCTTAAAAAGTTGATACTATTATGTGAATTCTCCTCTTAAAAAGAAAAATCACGATGTGTTTTGATATTGAGTATTAAACCCGTAATCAGAAACTGGCTCGTATTGTTTGTTGTTCGTAAATATACCTGTTACATTGGCCATACCCCGTTATCTTTACTACACTCATTCAGATTCTTGTAACTAGTTAAATCATCAGAATCGATAATGCTGGGAAAAAGACACTATATTATTCTTCTTCTTAATCATTTTATTCTTCTTTATCATCATCTTCTTCTTCTTTATCATCATTTTCCTTTTTTCTTCCTAATAGTCTTCTTCTCCTGCATCTTTTTTTTCTTCGTCGTTTTTTTTCTTGAACGTCTTCTTCCACTTCTGATTCTTCATCATCTCCTTCTTCATCTTCCACTTCTTCTTCATCATCTCCTTCTTCATCTTCTTGTTCTTCTTCTTTATCTTCATCTGCATCTTCTCCTATTGTTTCTCCATCATCTTCTTCTTCTTTAAAATATTTTTCTTCTTTATCATATTCTCCTTCTTGTTTTCATTTTATTCATGAGCATCTATAACCGTAAAGATACATTCGAAAAGTGATATTTTGATGCTGGTTTATTTGGTATAAGGTCTTTTCCTTACGCTCTAGTACGAGTTGTTTCATGCTTCGTATAGGTTGAAGGTCAGTATTTTCAAGTTCCGCCAAGACGGAACCTGTAGGTCGGGGAAGGCCTGTTTGAAACTTTCCACCATTTTTGTTTGTCCCCTGCTTCAAAAGGCAGTGAATATGGTGCACATTATGTTTGACAAGACAATGTGTCTAGGACTGGACATTGTGTAAACTTCTGTTTGGGTATTTCTTTTTCTTTACTAGTATGTTTATTTGTTTATTTGATTATTTGTTTATTTCACATCGTATGTCATAAACGTTAAGACAACTCCTATAACAGTACTACGCCAGTATTATGAATATTTTTCTTTCAACTGAATTGTGTTTTCTACTGGTATCTTACCTTAAGATTTAGACAGATTTTGAATGATAGTGATGTCTTGTTTCATAACTATAGAATGGGATCAATGACTCTATCTGTTTTGTTTATATATCGTTCTAAAAGCAATGAAATAGGACATTACTTTGAGTTGATTCCTTGAAAGTCTATGCGATTGAGGATTTGGTATAACGTATTTTCCTTAGACTCCGACCTACAGGTTCCTTCTTTGGGGAACTTGAACCTAAATACAAAGCATAACATAACATGCAAATGTTCAATGAACTTGACATTTAAAGTTGATACTAACAGACTTATATAAATTCAATATCTAAAGAGGTTTGTTTTTTATCAATCGCAGAACATTTTAGGAAAATAAACATTTCATTTAAAAAACTAAACATACAGTATATCATTTTGAATTTTGGTTTCAGTTTTTGGATCTTGTTTAATGTGTTATTGGTTTGGTGTGGGTCTCATTAATGTAACTTGGGTATTTCTGATATTCTCATTATTCGATCACGTCAATTAACCACTCAAGACATTGGTCACAGCGATGGGGGGATGGGCTGGTCCCCCCACCCCCACACACACACACAATTTGTCCGCATACATACCACATTTTGTTTTGTATATGCAGTCATTTGGCTGTAGGTTGCTGAAGAATGCATAATTTCAGTATTCCACAATTGACAATCTTCTAGCTCGATCGCTTCTCTCAATCGAACCTGTTAAGCACGACATCATTATTCATGTGATCAATATACAGGCCCCGTTTTGATTGTGTAAAATATTTTTTTTATCGGGGCCTACCACACTTAGAAACACAGAGATGCTGATAGTTGAGCAATATTTTCCCAGTGGAAACTTAAGCTGGAACGTCATCCTGAAAATTCTGTGTATATTGTGGGTCGGGGGCATCTATACCAGTGTGCTCTCTCCGGCACAGTCTCTTTAGAAATCTCTAAAGAGTATTGAAATTTATTATTAGAGGTTGCCTAACCTCACTGAGAGAAAGAAGAAATGGATTTGAATTCGCATGTGTGTGAAAAGTGTTCTAACAACTGTTCAGAATGCAAAGGTTCTTGCTCAACGCTGCGCTCAATCCTCGCATGCATAAGAAATGTTTGTCACAGTGCGTCGCTAGAATGCAAAGTTGTTCTTTCCCATTTAATCGCTATCAATACGTTTATGGTCGCTTGAATGTTGCGTTCCCCTGGTTCCCCCCCCCCCCCAAAAAAAAAAAAAAAAAAAAAAAACGGGAAGAAAATCGACGGCCTTGGATGCAACAGAAGCTCATCGGAGCCCCCTCCCCCACCACAACCTCGACAAATTCATTCCAGAATCGAGCCTGTTTAGCTTTTGCACGTTCAATAACGCTTCACGGCCACTGCAATAATGCCATAGTAATTGATTTACCATAAGATAGTATTAGATATTGTGCAATACAGGTAGTGCTCATATATACACTTTCGTAATTGTAAGTACAATCACTTTATTTTACATGAGCTAACCACTAACCTGCCTAGTGCCTACATGTATCAGGAATATTGTCGACCCTACCGAGCAATTGCATACTTCACAAGTTTGCACAAAGACAGATTTATTTTTTCAGTCGAGGTGAGTAATAAATTGTGCGAATTTTAATAAATATTTATCTCGTGTTTTTAATCATTGATAATTATTTATCAATATCTCCTTCATTTGGGACTGGCCGTCTACTGGGTTTTCCCAGCGGATATGTTTACTCTATACGTACATGGCTTTCAAAATGTCCATCAGTTCAATCAACTTCTTGGTTCAATTCAATTCAATTCAAAATGGTTCATTTCAAATAAAACTTTCAACGCTGCGTTTAGCCAAATTACAAAAGTTTACAAACAAAGTTAATAACACATAATGTAATATATAACATAGCATAACATGATATATTGAATTTGTAAAATAAATCAGTAAAAATACGAGAAATATAGCTTATTGCAACATATGGAAACATAAATTAGAAAGAAATCTGAATTAAATAGCATAAAGTAACATAGTTTTACTGAAATCATGTGAAAGAAGAAGATAAGCGGTAAACGGAGCAAGTGTATGCGGTGGAAAAAAACCGAGAGTAAAACTGAAAGGTGAGGAGTAACGTTTGCAAATACACTGTAACTTATTGAAATTAAGAGTGGGAGAGATTTAAAGAGGAAGAGTAAAGGCTGAGAGGGGAAAGGTATAGGAAGAAGTAGTAGAAAGCGACAATGGAAAATCATAAAGGAGGATACGGAAAAGAAAAAGAAGAAGAAGAAGAAATGGAAGGAGGAGGAGGAAAAAAAGAGGAAAAAGTAGTAGAAGAAAGAGAAAGTGGAAATATACAACCATGCCTAAAGTGTACAAGAAATGGTGGTAAAGAGGGATGAAAAACTATTGTCACATGACAGATTCAGTTAAATTCAATTAAGTTCAATTCAATATGGTAAAATTAGGGTAAAATGGAGTTTTAAAAATACTTTAAAATCATGAAACAAATACAATACAAAATTGGTATGAGTGTATACACAAACAAAGGCAAGGCAATCAAATCAAAGAAGGAAGAAGAAGAAGGAGAAGGGTAAGAAGAACGAAAGAAAAAGGAGAAGAAGAAAATAAGTCTAGAAATAAAGAAAAGAAGAAATAAAAGGAGAAAAAAGGGGAAGGAAAAGAAAAAGAAGTATAGAAGAAGAAGAAGAAGAAGAAGAAAAAGAGGGGTGTCAAAGAACAACAAAGCAAAACAAAACAAAAAGGTGATGAAATTGCCGACCCTGAAGGGTACAAGAAAAGGAGGATCATTCATCGTTTACTTTGGTTAAGTGCACGGATGAGGTACGGAATTGGACTATTTTGCATTCGTTTAGTTTTAAATAATAATAATAATAACTAACCGTTCTTGTATAGCGCATAACACATAGTATTAAAACATGTCCCTAAGCGCTCTAGAGAAAAACGCAACAGAATACAAAGACAAGATGTTCAGGGATTTGGGGTTTACGTCTTAGTGTTTTTGAATTATTTTCCGGAGGGAAATACTGTTTAAATTAATCAGTGTAGAGTAGGGTCTTTTGGAAGAACGACAAGCACAAACTCTTTCTTCTATCAGAGAGAGATTCGATTTTTAATTCATCTAGGACAGTGTCATTATGTTGAGTAATGCCTGGATTACATTTGACCTGCGATTAGTCTACGGCCCGCCCCCCCCCCCCCCCTCCCCCACTCAGTGTTATTTAGGGTACGCATAATTATGCTCGTTCCCTCTTTTTGAAAGCACCCCCTATCTGAGGACTGCGAACATTTTCGAACCCCCCTTTCGCGGGCTTTTCGCGGGCTTTTCCTGCCTTGGAGACCCCCCTAAATTCGGAAAAATGCTCAATGTACCCCCCTAAATTCGGAAAAATGCTCAATTTACCCCCCTAAATTCGGAATAATTTCTCAGGAGTCCAAAGAGATGAGAGGGAAAAAAAATACACCCCCTTTTCTTACAATTCTCGGGCCGGACTTTGTCACACGAAAAGTACCCCTTTACCGGACATTTTGGTAACACGCATGCGGTCATTCCGACCCCGGAGTGGGGGGGGGGGGGTCTACGGGGCCCGTATCCTGCTTGTATCCCCTTTTCCGTGCGCCATCCGTGCGGAAGCAGGAGTCGGCCGAGAAGTTTTCGTACGGATTCACGGGCTCCGCAGCCTTTACGATTTTGTATCGCGGGAAGTTATACAAATTTGAAAAATCGTAAGCCCGTAGACATGGCGTAGGTTGCACTGGACAATTGCCGCACGGGCATCGCGCGGAGGCTCACGCTGATCGTGCAGCAAACGCACGATTTTTCGGTGAACATGGAGGCAAAAAAACGCTCAAAAACATCACGACGGCATAACGGTCACCGCGCCTTCTCCGCGCAACCTCTGCATGGAAGCTGAACGGGCTCCGTACGATTTCCGTGCGGAGGCTCCGGAGACTGCACGGCTACTGCACCGAAATTACACGATTTCCGTACAATCTCCGACAGCCTTTGCACGGATTTCCCCCCACCCTGCCCCCGGGGGCCAATACAAGAAATGGCACGATGCCCGTAGATAATGTAAACACAAACATCGTAGCCCTTAGCCTCCTACGATGCCCCCAAAATCACACGAAAAATGGTAGACTAATTTGTCGTACGGGGACCGGGGCAAATGTAATCCAGGCATTACGTGCACCGATAATCACTCTCAAAACTCTCTTCTGGACTCTTTCTAACCTGGTGATTTGGTTTTTAGTGAGGTCTCAATTCCATACAGGGGCTGCATATTCAATGACAATCGCGAGCAACTTATCTCAAAACTAGGAAGATTTATATTGTAACACGAAATTAGCACTTTCGTGTATAACTAAAACATTCTCATAGAGGGGACTGGTAGGAGGGCAGCTAGCTCAAACGTATTTTCATTTTTCAAACTTAGCACTCTGAAATATGTCTATCACGGTGTTATTGTAATCCAATTACCCTAAATTACATCTTCGTTGTATTCGCGGTTCGTGCAAAATGACGCAGATATTCTGTAAATGGTACTGCTATTCCCCCCCCCCCCCCCTCAGATATATTTTTACCGGCATGTTGATGTTTAATGAACATTCCGGACTTTACATCTAGGTTTCTTAGATCTTCCGCTTTGTGTACACGTCATGCACATGGTTAATGCCTGGATTACATTTGCCCCGGGCGCCGTACGACAAATTGGTCTACGATTTTTCTTGCGATTTTTGGGGCATCGTAGGAGGCTACGGGCTACGATCTTTGTGTTTACATTATCTACGAGCATCGTGCCATTTCTTGTATTGGCCGTCGGGGGCAAGCCAGGGCAAACCCGTACAGAGGCTACTCAGAGATTGTTCGGCAATCGTGCAATTTCAGTGCAGTAGTCGTGCAGTCTCCGCAGCCTCCGCACGGAAATCGTACGGAGCCCGTGCAGCTTCCGTGCAGAGGTTGCGCGGAGAAGGCGCGGTGACCGAGCAGCCGCCGTGCTATTTTTGAGCGTTTTTTGGCCTCCATGCTTACCGAAAATTCGTGCGTTTGCTGCACAATCAGCGCGAGGCCTCCTCGCGATGCACGTGCTGGAATTATGCAGTGCCACCTACGACATGACTGGCTACGGGCTTACGATTTTTCAAATCTGTATAACTTCTCGCGAAAAAAATCGTAAAGGCTGCGGAGCCCGTGAATCCGTACGGAAAATCTAACGGCCGCCTCCTGCCTCCGCACGGAGGCCGCACGAAAAAGGGGATACGGGCAGGATACAGGCTCCGTAGACTAATCGCAGGTCAAATGTAATCCAGGCATAATTTGCATAATAATTGGTCACAATATATACGCGAGGTCAAGATAAAACATGGAGCTTCTGGACCCGCAGTCGTATCTCATCCAATATAGTCAAAGGCTTCATGAATCCGTAGAAATAGACATGGAAGTACATGTATATCACCACAAAGTTCATTGTTTTAAGATCAGGGCTTATATTTATACAACTTTACTAATTAAAACTAGTTGTCAACGAATTACATAGGTTTTATTAATATGGAGAAGACTGCCCCTCGTGAGGCGATTATGGCTGGTCTCATTACCAAAATAAAATAGGCATTCCACAAGATTCTCTAGTGTACGGTGCATGTCCTTTGACAGTCCAAAAAGTACGGAAGCTTAAAAGTGCCACCGAGATGACGAGATAATTCCTCGTCTTCTCTTCTTTTTTGGTCCGAGAAGGCGAGAAGGCGAGATTCCAAATTTGTTGTAGAAAGTCGCTTTTAGTAGAACTTTTGGATCTTCAAATTATCTAGCCGTACCCATATCGAGGCATCCAGAAGCTCTTCAATTTCAGCCAATGAAGAGTTTCAAGATTTTCGTTTTTCCATGAATTATACCTCGTAATGTGAATACAGAGAGAGACATATTGTTTAGTTGTATAAATAAATATTTAAGCGTACGAAATATAAATACTATCGGTTTTTAATATCTGAAATATTATAGAACTTACACAGTAAATCATATTGGGACTGCATTACCTATTTGTACGCTACATGACACTAAGACCTTCAAGGTCCGAGAGTGTTCAAGCCCCCTATCCCCCCAAACAAAACACAATTTTTAAGTGCCTCCCTCCCGACCCCTCTCTAGGTAATAGCTAGGTTCATGGTCCGGTCCAACTCAGTGTGTTTTCGGTGTTAGGAAAGTTTCAAGAAATCAAGATTGTGGATGAATTAAGGTAGGTTTATTAATATTAATGTTAACTAGTATCCCAAAGTATGATAATTCATTGAAAAACGAACATCTTGAAACTCTTCATTGGCTAAAATTGAAGAGCTTCAGGCCTGGGTCCTTTGATATGGCTAAGGCTATATAATGTTTAGCTTCAGAAGTCCTACTAAAATCTACAAATACAAAACATTGGCGTATAAACAATTACTAGTTTCTAAAATAGCAATCTCAGTCCTTAAAGGTAAAGACCAGTATTGGAAATGCCCCAATTTCAAAAAATGAAATGGAAGCTCTCATTACCAATCATGTGAAAGAATATGTTTTGACTAATACATGATGATAACAAATTTGCCGGGAAACCGCCTACTAATTCATATATTTGGTAAATTTGTTTCTCTCATGGACTGTGAGAGATATAGGGTAGTCCCATATACATCTTTCTGTGTATAGTGCTTGTAACTTTATGAAGAATGGGCCAAATTTCTTATCATTTTGATAATTCCAGAACCTTGCAGATGCTAGATGCTAGATGATCAACCTTTTCTGATCGATTCCACAACGTTTCTTTCACAATGCAATCGCATGACTATAACTGGTCTTTACCTTTAAATGGCTATAATAATGGGCCTGCTTGTTCTACTTAATGTCTCAGTGGCATAGCCTGGATAAGCTCAGTCGGGGCAGGGTTGCAGGGCAATATTTCCCACAAGGGGGACAAATTACGATAGGATTATTATGTGTCTTATGTTTTCCTTTTTTTTTGTCACCACACCTACCTGGCTACCTGGCTGCCACCGTCAGTTGCTGGCGATTGGCGACCACATCTGCACATCTTCTTGTTGTCTTTCTCCATTTGTTTCTGTCCTGTGCTAATCTTTTGGCTTCTGTATATGTGAGGCCTGTCCATTCTTTGATGTTATCAAACCACTGCTTTCTCTGTCTGCCTCTTTTTCTTTTTCCTTCTACTTGGCTTTCTATTATTTGTGCTGCTAAGGGGCTCCCACTGCCACGCATAATGTGTCCAAAGTAACCCAGTTTGAGCCGGGCCACTTTTCCAAGGAGATCTCTTTCTGTGTTTAGTTCTTGTAGAACACTGAGGTTAGTTCTTTTGTCCTTCCAGCTGATCTTTAACATTTTCCTCCAGAACCACATTTCTGCTGCCATGATGCGATTTTCATCGGCTTTGAGCAGTGTCCAGCTTTCAGCACCATAAAGCAAAGCACTCCAAACCAGGGTTTTGACCAGTTTTATTTTCAGACCGGTTGAGATGTTCCTGTCATTCCAAAGTACATGCAGGTCAACCATTCTCTTCTTTGCTATGGCTATTCTTATCTTTATGTCATTGGTACAGCTGGCATCGTTGTTCTTTGTGGATCCGAGGTATTAAAGCTTTCCACATCCTTGACTGTTTCCCCGTCGATCTGGATGTTACAATCAGTGTCTGAAGTTTTCCCAGCAACTAGGAGTTTAGTCTTTTTGACATTTAAATGCAAGTTGAGTTTCTTGCCGGCATCATTTACTGCATGAGTGAGACTTTCGATTCCATCTTTGGAAGATTCGATAAGAGCTGTGTCGTCGGCATATCTGAGATTCGAGATGTTTTTGCCACCAAATTTAATGCCATAGTGCGCAACATCTGCTTCCCTCATCCTTCTTTCTGTGTATGTGACAAAGAGGTATGGTGATAGGATACAGCCCTGTCTTGCACCTTTTCCTATCTCAAACTCTTCAGTATGTTCACCATCCCATCGGATTCTGGCTCTTTGGTTTACATAGAGAGATTGGATTAATGTGACGAGGTGTTTTGGGAAGCCCAATTCTAAGAAGATGGAGAAAAGTTTGTTGTGACTCACAGAATCAAACGCCTTTGAATATATGAACATAATAAAAGCTTGTTGATCCATGGCAATCACCTTCTCAAGTAAAACTTGCAAACATACAAGCATGTCCCTGGTCCCTCTGCCTTTTCTGTAGGCAGCCTGATCTTCTGGTTGCTCTTGCTCTAACTTTTGTTTCATTCTGTTAACAATTATCAAGAGTAAGATTTTTCTGGTGTGACTGATAAGGGCAATAGTCCTGTAGTTTGAGCACAGTTTTTGATCCCCAGATTTAAACAGAACAACAAATTCCTGTATCTTCCATTCATCTGGCCAATGGCAAGAAGTCCAAATGCTCGCACACAATTTGTGGAGAAATTTGATACCATTATGGTCCTGTAGCTTTCACCAGTTCGGCTGGTATTCCATCAATTCCTGGTGACTTCCCTGCTCTGAGCTTCTTCACCGCATGTTCAACTTCTGAAATAAGTGGCACTGGTTCTTGTTCCATTATAGGGACCTGCTCTTCTGTTTGTGGACACTCATCATTTGGTCTTTCGAAAAGCTCAGTTCCATATTCTTTCCAGCGGTCCATTATGTTTATCCTCTGATCTAAAATGATGCCGTTCTTGTCTTTTATGCATGATTGTTGTACTTCTCTGGGGTTGGTCTTGACCGATTTGATAGCTGAGTACATTTCTTTGGCTTTACCAGCTATGTTGAAATCGTTTACTTCCTTACATCTTTCTTCCAACCAATATGCTTTATCCTTCCTTATCTTTCTTTGGATTTCTGATCGTAGACTCTTGTACCTTTCTCCCTTGGCTTTAGTACCCTTGTCTCGTCTTAATTTGCTCTTTTCTTCAGCTAGTAAGAGAACTTCGTTACTAATCCAGGGCTTCTTAGCATGTCTTGTTGCTTTACCAAGGGTAGCTTCAGCAGATTCTTTAAGCACTGTTTTGTAGACTGTCCATATAGTTTCTGATGAAGGTTCTTTGTCAGTTTCTATTTCAGAGAGATTCTTCTTGAATTTAATTTCTGATGAGTTCAAGAAAGACTGTAGGGTTTTGGGATCTTCGAGTGATTTGACATTCAGTCTTCTTGATTTTGATATCTTGCTGACTTTAGACAGTTTGATTTGCATCTTTGCGACTAACAATATGTGGTCCGTATCGCAGTCTGCTCCTGGAAAAGCTTTGGCATCTTTGATGCTTGACTTCCATCTGCGCCTGATCAAGATGTAATCGAATTGGTTCCTGTACCTGTCCCCAGGAGATTTCCAAGTGTATAGATTCCTCTTGTGGTGGTCAAACGTTGTGTTTGTTAAAATAAGGTTATTGACATGACAGAATTCTGCTAATTTATCTCCACTCTCGTTTCTGTTGCCAAGGCCGAATTTGCCTACTCCACACCTGATGTCTTCACCTTTTCCAATCTTAGCATTGAAGTCTCCCATGATTACTAGTGTGTCCCCATTGTTTACTTTATCCACAGTTGTTTGTAGTAGGCCATAAAACTGTTCTATAGTGTTTATGTCATGTGTTGATGTGGGAGCATAGACCTGGATGATGGTGAGGTGTTTTGGTTTTGCTTTCAGTCTTACCATCACAATTCTCTCTGATACTGGAGTGTATGCATCCAGTGCATTTCTGGCTTCGTTTGTGAGTAAGATGGCTACACCACTTTCACTTTTGCCGCTATCCTTTCCTGAGAAGACAATAGTGGTGTCTCTGTCTGGGTTGAGTACTCCTTCCCTTTTCCATCTGGTTTCGCTTAGACCAACTATGTTCAGTTTCATACTCTTAAGTTCTTTTATCAGGAGTTCCAGTTTTCCAAGCTGGTTCATTGTTCTCACATTCCAGGTGCCTAATCGTAGCACTTGCTTCTTCTTGCATAGGTTAACAACAGACGGGTTTGACGTCCTGCCATCAGATGATATCCTTTCCGAGGCGGAGTTCGGGGTACCACCGTCATGGGCATATCTTGCCGCTGTCGCCTCCTCTTCCCCAGTAGCATTACGGGTGGGCACCCTGGGGGTCTCAACTTCCACCTGAAAAGGCTTGTTTCTCTTATTCAATCTGTGCATCATGTGGTATTCTCGGGAGAGATTTACGACAGTGGGTTCTCGTTACCTTCTGCCTCACCCTGGTCTGTTCGTCCCCATTGAAGTCAATGGGTTAACAACCCCCACCACGAGAAGGTGGACCAGGACGCTTGCCTGTATCTCACAAGTCGGTTGACCCCTCACTTACACGTAGCATGCTATTTCTACATGCATGAAGCTACCAGGGCCAGTCTCCTCCTTGTATGGTCCATCACCAACAACAGTGATAAGAGACACAGGCTTATAGGGGTACAATGTCACCACAGAAGCGGGGAAAATATATTAGCTAGATTATGGGGATTATGATAATTATCAAAGCTAAATAATTTAAATAATTTAAAAAAGACATGATACAGGGGACGCTTCCATTTGCATAATGCCTTAGGGTCACCAAATCGGGACTAATTTGGCTTAAAATTTTGAAAATCAAACTTCCTTACCTATATGGAAAATATATCGTGCAAAATTGTATATTTCCGTCTGTTTTCAATATTTGTTTTCTACAAATATTCGGGGGCACGTGCCCCCCCCCCCCTCCCGCCTACGCCACAGCCGTGGGGTGTCCCTTATCCATTATCTCGCTATCTTATTATCATTTTGTTTATTACTTACTAGTATTTAATTTTCTTTTTTTAATGAATAGCGACTCTCATCCCGTATTATGAATAGCGACCTTCCTCTTTATCATAAATAGCGACCCTCATTTCGTTTATGAATAGCGCCCCTCTTCTTTGATTGTGAATAGCGGTCCTTACGAATAATGGCCCTTTTCTCAAATTATTAATAGTGGTCCTTATGAATAAAGGTCCTCATGAATAGCGGGGATTCCCCCTAACAAGTCGCCTTCCCTTACTGTATAAGGCGCCACGGCGAGTTTGGACATCTCGCCTCCCCGTTTTCTCATCTAAAACAAGGCGACTTGGTGAGTTTGTAAAAAAAACGCCTTCTCACCATTTCATACCCGAAAAGACGAGAATTGGAACCTCACTTTCTCACCTTCTTGTACCTGAGAAGTCGAGAAGACGAGATTTTTAATCACACTTTCTCACCTTTTTGTACCCGAGAAGTCGAGAAGACGAGATTTGGTATCTCGGTGGCACTTTTAAGCTTCCGTAAAAAAGAGGCCCTCCGCAATTACACAAACCTAGTTAAACTTTTGATGGAAATTCAATCATGATGATGGGCTAGAATCTAGATAACGAAGTACATGTTTACAAAAGTCCCTCTTATCTTATCTTCCTTCCCGAGGATTCAAATTGAAAATCATGTTAATAGTTGAGGAGGACGAGTGGGTCCCCGAGCACTTCAGATGTAGTGTCATAATCATCAGCGATAACAGCAGTTGGGCATAATATAAATGGTTCAAACATGAATGTATATTCATAAGCATGCAGAAAACTATTATTGATAACTTAAGTAGTTTATAAAAATCAGTATATTTCCAATTAAAGTAGTATTTTCATCAACATTACCATGAGATAAACAGTCTGGTAGTAAGCAAATAACTACCGTTGGTCAAGGTGATGGGACAAACTATCACTTCCGAGGCGATCTGGATGTAGCTATCTTTCCGAAGCGAAGCTGAGGAAAGATAGCGTATACATTCTGATCGACGAAGATAACTTAAGTAGTTTATAAAAATCAGTATATTTCCAATTAAAGTAGTATTTTCATCAACATTACCATGAGATAAACAGTCTGGTAGTAAGCAAATAACTACCGTTGGTCAAGGTGATGGGACAAACTATCACTTCCGAGGCGATCTGGATGTAGCTATCTTTCCGAAGCGAAGCTGAGGAAAGATAGCGTATACATTCTGATCGACGAGGAAGTGATAGTTTGCCATCGCCTGAAACCAAAAGGTGATTATTTGCTTTATATTCCACATTTAAAACAATTTAACTACTAAAAAGAAAAGGACGTGTATGCATCTACATGAAAGACACCAGGCCCAAATTCACACCAAAAAAGTTAAAAGTTTAACCCAACCCCTTGAGGGTACGGTGCGCGCATGTGTTTGCTTTAATTGCGCTCATTGGTAATGCGCGCTTAATTACGCCTGTTTTAGTGCGCTTTTGGATAATCTTCAGTGAAAGTACGTTGCCCTGTGTAGATAGTACCTCTATCTTCAGTGAAAGTGCGTTGCACTGTGTAGATAGTAGTACTATCTACACAGTGTAACGAACTTTTTGCTTCTCCCATAAATAATGGGCGAATTATCTTTCATCACGTGATTTACTTTTGACCAATCGTAGAGCAAGATTCTTAGTATGTGGAATATAATAAAGTATAAGTATTAAGTAGGTAGAAAATAACAATGGATCCAATAGACATCCCTGCAAGTAACGACCATCATGCATCATATTTTCACCAGTTAATTAAATGAAGTACTGTGTGTACACAATTGTAGGAGTAGACACTCCTCCTTCTTCGTATATAGTGTATTCTGAACCGAAATCATTGTTTTCATTATCAATTTATTCTTCTTATAGATAAATCCATCGGTGAGCTACAACCATTTCACATCGCAACGGAGCAACTGAAATATTGAGGTCAAGACCCCAAAATGGAGACAACTGTGAGTCGTTTGAATGCAAGCCTGGAAAGAATTCTTGGATTTTTAGATCGAAATGTACCTCCAGCGAGCAGGGCTCTTGAAGTCAAGTTTGTGATCTTTGCTGGAGTGACCTACAATGTCCTGCAGATGATCCCGCAGATTCTATTTGGATTGCTGACATATACTCTCTATCCAATCTCGTTGATACTTAATTTCTTAGGCCAGTGCGTGGTTATTCTCGTCCTGATTCTGCTGTCATGGTTCCTTTATCCTTTCTACTGGGTTTTTTCGTGGCGGGACGCCGATGAAACTTGCCCTGGCATTTACACAGAATTTTACTTGGGTGATTTGTATGAGCGAATCAAGAATATGGAAAGTTCACCGAACTCTCAATGGAAAATCATCGTCGTTTTTCTGATCATGGGATTCATTATCGCTTTTGTATTCAGCTACTTTTTAACCACCATCAATCTAAAGTTGAATACCTTAAAAGAAAAACTTACTAGAATGAGTCGTACACTTAAATGCAACATTTGTTTAGATAAGAGACAGAACTGCGTCTTTCTTCCCTGTCGCCACTTGTTTACGTGCGAGAGATGCGCAATAGCAGTTCGCACGACGGGGACGGCCTTTGTCCCGTTTGTCGCAGAAGGATCTCGGAGTTCATTACCGATTTCCATTGATTCATCTACATTGAATTTTGATGAGTTAGGGCAGGTTACTTCTTCATGCAAAGTATGAGGAGGCTGAGAGTGATATTTTCTACAAATTACACTTCCAATGAGAAATGAAATGTTTTTTTTAGTTTTTTTAAGAGAACAGAAACCTCGGGAAAGGGGGTATTGTCATAGAGCACAATGTCATATCCGGTACTTTCTGAGCTTCCATAATGCGCCCATTCAAATAATTTAATCCAATGGCTCCAATATCCAATAGAAGGCCCAAACTTAAATTTGTTTCAATTTTTGATCAAAATTCTTTTACCAGAACCGAAGACAAGTAGGCACGGCGGAGCAATATACCAGAATGTACTTCGCTATTTTGAAAAGGAAAACAAAAAGCTTAAGGAAGGTCAATATGTGAATGAGCCTTACATCATCTGAAAGATTCTGATTCGTTTATTCCAAACTGTTGTTATAAGGGCGGATGGAGGGGGAGGGGTAATTATCCATGAAATGAAAAGCATAATGGTAGGATTTTAGCAATCAAAATGTCGAAAAGCCCACAAATGTATTCTAATTCTGCCATGTTATCAAACCTTTGATATTTTAATCATTTTTACTCAATACAGTTAAGTGAGTTTTTAAACTGACTTATAAAAGTATATTTTTTACAGCAAGCATGCATTTAGCCGCATATATTTGTTTATCTTTCTTCATTTTGAAACAAAGTTTACGCTTGTTTATTGAACTATTATATTAATGATGATCGGTGGCGTAGCTACGGGGGAGGGGGCACGTTATAAATACGTTTATTGTCACTTGAATCTTCAGTTTCTTCTGCATCTTCTCCTCTATTTTTTATCATCATTTTCTTCTTGATTTTTATCATCTTCTTCTTCTTTTTCATCTTCTCCTAATCTCCTTCTTCTTTTTGTTCTCGTATCCATTTTATTCATGAGCATCTATAACCGTAAAGATACGTTCAAAAGTGATATTTTTATGCTGGTGTAATTGGTATAACTCTTTTTCCATAAACCCTCGTATGAATTATGTTATACTTTGTATTCAGGACTTTTTTCTAGATTAATGGTATATTCGAATTCCGCAAAGAGGGCACATGTAGGTCGAAGAAGGCCTGTGCCAATATTTTCACCATTTAGTTTTGTCACGTGCTTCAAAAGGGCAGTGAATATAGTGCACCGTTCATTGTGTTAACTTCTGTTTGGGTATTTCTCTTTCTTTACTAGTATAGACAGTAAGTATCTTTCTTTTTTTTCTTCTTCTTTTCATGATGTATGTCATAAAATAATTTAAAAACTCCTATAAAAGTACTTTGACATTATAATGAATATTTTCTGTTCAACTGGAGTATATATTTTATTTGTATCTTGCCTTACGATTAGGACATATTTTGAATGATGGTGATGTGTTGTTTCACCACTATAGAACGGGATCGCATTACTATATCTGTTTTGTTTATATGTCATTTTCTAGGAGCAATGAATAAGGACATAACATTGAGTTGATTTCTTGAAAGTCTATGTGATGGTGGATTTAGTATAACGTATTTTCCTAGACTCCGACCTACATGTTCCTTCTTTGGGGAACTTAAACCTAAATACAAAGCATCACATAAAATGCAAATGTTTAATGAAGTTGACATTTAAATTTGATATCTATAGGCTCGTATAAATAAAATATCCAAAGATGATTTACTTTTTATTAATCGTAGAACATTTTAGGAAAATAAAAATTTTATTAAAAAAATTAACATACAGTATTTCATTTTTATTTTGGTTTCAGTTATGCGTTTCTTGTTAGTGTTTTGTTGGTTAGGTGTGGGTCTCATTAATGTAACTTGGGTATTTCTGATATTCTCACTTTTCAATCACGTAAATTTTCCACTTAAGACATGGGCCTCAGAGATGGGGGTGAACTGAACCCCCCCCCCCCCCCCCCCCCACACACACACACACACGATTTTTCCTCAAACGCACCACAGTTTGTTTTGTATATGCAGTCATTTGGCTGTAGATTGCTGAAGAATGAATACTTTCAGTATTCCACAGTTGACAATCTTCTAGCTCGATCGCTTCGCTCACTCGAACCTGTTATATAATGTTCCGCGCCTAGAAACAAAGTATTAGGCGCACTGTAAATGTGAGCTATTATTATTATTATTATTATTAAGCACGGCATTATTAGTCTTGTGATGCCGTATTATGTTTGGGCAATGCACCGGCCACGTTTTGATTATGTAAAATACAAATTTCATTGGGACCTACCACACTAATAAACACAGAGATGCTAGTAGTTGAGCAATATTTCCCCAGTGGAATCTAAAGCTTGTATGTCATCCTGGAAATTCTGTGGAATTGGGGGGGGGGGGGGGGGGGGCGGGGGGTATCTATACCAGTGTGCTCTCTCCTTAATAGTCTCTTTAGAAATCTCTAAAGAGTATTTAAATTTATTATTAGAGGTTGCCTAACCTCACTGATAGAAAGAAGAAATGGATTTGAATTCGCATGTGTGTGAAAAGTGTTCTAACAATTCAGAATGCAAAGGTTCTTGCTCAGCGCTGCGCTCAATCCTCGCATGCATAAGAAATGTTTGTCACAGTGCGTCGCTAGAATGCAAAGTTGTTCTTCCCCATTTAATCGCTTTCAATACGTTTATGGTCGGTTGAATGTTGCGTTCCCCTGGTCCCCCCCCCCCCCCCCAAAAAAAAAAAAAAAAAAAAAAATCTGGAAGAAAATCGACGGCCTTGGATGCAACAAAAGCTCATCGGAGCCCTCCCCCCCCCTCCCCCGCCCCACCACAACCTCGACAAATTCATTCCAGAATCGAGCCTGTTTAGCTTCTGCACGTTCAATAACGCTTCACGGCCCCTGCAATAATGCCATAGTAATTGAATTTTCCATAAGATAGTATTAGATATTGTGCAATACAGGTAGTGCTCATATATACACTTTCGTAATCGTAAGTATACAATCACTTTATTTTAACCACTAGCTAACCACTAACCTGCCTACATGTATCAGGAATATTGTCGACCCTACCGAGCAATTGCATACTTCACAAGTTTGCACAAAGACAGATTTATTTTTTCAGTCGAGGTGAGTAATAAATTGTGCAAATTTTAATAAATATTTATCTCGTGTTTTTAATCATTGATAATTATTTATCAATATCTCCTTCATTTGGGACTGGCCGTCTACTGGGTTTTCCCAGCGGATGTGTTTACTCTATTACGTACATGGCTTTCAAAATGTCCATCAGTTCAATCAACTTCTTGGTTCAATTCAATTCAATTCAAAATGGTTCATTTCAAATAAAACTTTCATCGCTGCGTTTAGCCGAATTACAAAAGTTTACAAACAAAGTTAATAACACATAATGTAATATATAACATAGCATAACATGATATATTGAATTTGTAAAATAAATCAGTAAAAATACGAGAAATATAGCTTATTGCAACATATGGAAACATAAATTAGAAAGAAATCTGAATTAAATAGCATAAAGTAACATAGTTTTACTGAAATCATGTGAAAGAAGAAGGTCTGTAGTAAGCAATATTAGCGGTAAACGGAGCAAGTGTATGTGGTGGAAAAAAACGAGAGTAAAACTGAAAGGTGAGGAGTAACGTTTGCAAATACGCTGTAACTTATTGAAATTAAGAGTGGGGAGATTTAAAGAGGAAGAGTAAAGTTTGAGAGGGGAAAAGGTATAGGAAGAAGTAGTAGAAAGCGACAATGGAAAAATCATAAAGGAGGATACGGAAAAGAAGGGAAAAGAAGAAGAAGACGGTGATGATGAAGAAGAAGAAGAAGACGGTGATGATGAAGAAGAAGAAGAAATGGAAGGAGGAGAAGAAAAAAAAAAGGAAAAAAAGAGGAAAAAGCAGTAGAAGAAAGAGAAAGTGGAAATATACAACCATGCCGAAAGTAGACAAGAGATGGTGGTGAAGAGGGATGATAAACTATTGTCACATGACAGATTCACTTAAATTCAATTAAGATCAATTTAATAATGGTAAAAGTAGGGTAAAATGGAGTTTTAAAAATACTTTAAAAATCATGAAACAAATACAATACAAAATTGGTATGAGTGTATACACAAACAAAGGCAAGGCAATCAAATCAAAGAAGGAAGAAGAAGAAGGAGAAGGGTAAGAAGAAAGAAAGAAAAAAGGAGAAGAAAAAAATAAGTCTAGAAATAAAGAAAAGAAGAAATAAAAGGAGAAAAAAAGGGAAGGAAAAGAAAAGAAGTATACAACAAGAAGAAGAAGAAGAAGAAGAAGAAGAAAAGGAGGGGTGTCAAAGAACAACAAAGCAAAACAAAACAAAAAGGTGATGAAATTGCCGACCCTGACGGGTACAAGAAAAGGAGGATCATTCATCGTTTACTTTGGTTAAGTGCACGGATGAGGTACGGAATTGGACCATTTTGCATTCGTTTAGTTTTAAATAATAATAATAATGATTGACCGTACTTGTATAGCGCATAACACATAGTATTAAAACATGTCCCTAAGCGCTCTAGAGAAAAACACAACAGAATACAAAGACAAGATGTTCAGGGATTTGGGGTTTACGTCTTAGTGTTTTTATATTACACTGTCGCTCATAACGGTGGAATATTTTTTTTTTTAACCTAATCTATGGAATTATTTTAAAAATAATTTAAAAATACTAGAACTAGATAATAGTATACGTTCTCAGATTTTATTGAATAATAATTTGCCAATGTGTGTTTTGCGTGACTGCTAAAGCATGTATATGCTACTATGTTTATCAACTAGGGGACCTATGCCCTTAAGTCATTAATGACAGTAATGAGGATTAATGCCCCACAAAAGGGCACTAATATAGCACATCGACACGGTGTTGATCCTGGGGCCTCACAGTTACGAGGCCATTGCTTTGTCACTGAACAATGACTGTACGCAGCGGGGGCTAGGGTAGGGGGCAGTTTCCATAATTAAACAAAAACACAGAAAATGCAATAAATTTTCAATAATTTATTGCATTCTACCCCGGTCCCCAACATAACAAAATCTTCTGTGTGCCCATGCCTTGAGCCATAATGCATGGCCGTCCAGAGGATTTTTTTATGTTGGGGACCGGGGTAAAATGCAATAAATTATTGAAAATTTATTGCATTTTCTGTGTTTTATTTTATTTATGGAATCTGCCCCCTACCCTAGCCCCCGCTGCGTACAGTCATGGTTCAGTGACAAAGCAATGGCCTCGTAACTGTGAGGCCCCAGGATCAACACCGTGTCGATGTGCTATATTAATGCCCTTTTGTGGGGCATTAATCCTCATTACTGTCATTTATGACTTAAGGGTATAGGTCCCCTAGTTGATAAGCATAGTAGCATATACATGCTTTAGCAGTCACGCAAAACACACATTGGCAAATTATTATTCAATAAAATCTGAGAATGTATACTATTATCTAGATCTATTATTTTTAAATTATTTTTAAAATAATTCCATATATTGGGATTTAAAAAAAATATTCCACCTTTATGAGCGACAGTGTATTTTCCGGAGGGAAATACTGTTTAAATTGATCAGTGTAGAGTAGGGTCTTTTGGAAGAAACGACAAGCACAAACTCTTTCTTCTATCAGAGAGAGATTCGATTTTTAATTCATCTAGGACAGTGTCATATGTTGAGTAACGTGCACCGATAATCACTCTCAAAACTCTGTTCTGGACTCTTTCTAACCTGGTGATTTGGTTTTTGGTGAGGCCTCCATTCCATACAGGGGCTGCATATTCAATGACAATCGCGAGCAACTTATCTCAAAACTAGCAAGATTTATATTGTAACACGAAATTAGCACTTCCGTGTATAGCTAGAACACTCTCATGGAGGGGGCTGGTAGGAGGGCAGCTAGCTCAAAGGTATTTTCATTTTTCAAACTTAGCACTCTGAAATATGTCTATCGCGGTGTTATTGTAATCCAATTACCCTAAATTATATCTCCGTTGTATTCGCGGTTCGTGCAAAATGACGCTGATATTCTGTTAATGGTTCTGCTATTTCCCCCCAGATATATTTTTACCGGCATGTTGATGTTTAATGAACATTCCGGACTTTACAGAACTTCCGCTTTGTGTACACGTCATGCACAAGGTAAATTTGCATGATAATTGGTCACACTATATACGCAAGGTCAAGATAAAACATGAAGCTTCTGGACCCGCAGTCGTATCTCATCCAATTAGTCAAAGGCTTTCTGAATCCGTAGAAATAAACATGGAAGTACATGTATATCACCACAAAGTTCATTGTTTTAAGATCAGGGCTTATATTTAAACAACTTTACTAATTAAAACTATTTGTCAACGAATTACATAGGCTATAGTACTTTGGCAAGTAGGCTTAGTAAGGTTTTATTAATATGGAGAAGAGCCCCTCGTGAGGCGATTATGGCTGGTCTCATTACCAAAATGAAATAGGCATTCCACAAGATTCTCTAGTATACGGTGCATGTCCTTTGACAGTCCAAAAAGTACGGAAGCTTAAAAGTGCCACCGAGATGACGAGATAATTCCTCGTCTTCTCGACTTTTTTGGTCCGAGAAGGCGAGAAGGCGTGATCCGGCATCTCGTCTTCTCGACTTCTTGGGTACGAGAAGGTGAGAAGGCAAGATTCCAAATCTCGTCTTCTCGACTTCTC
The DNA here is from genome assembly GCA_035222895.1 of Strongylocentrotus droebachiensis. NCBI lineage: Eukaryota > Metazoa > Echinodermata > Echinoidea > Camarodonta > Strongylocentrotidae > Strongylocentrotus > Strongylocentrotus droebachiensis. Next base: position 32,528 of record JAVYIG010014416.1, read on the forward strand.
AGGTACAAAAAGGTGAGAAGGCGAGATACCAAATCTCGTCTTCTCGACTTCTCGGGTACAAGATGATGAGCAAGGTAGATTCTAAATCTGTTGTAGAAAGTAGCTTTTAGTAGAACTTTTGGATCTACAAATTATATAGCCGTAGCCATATCGAGGCATCCAGAAGCTCTTCAATTTCAGCCAATGAAGAGTTTTAAGATGTTCGTTTTTCCATGAATTATACCTCGTAATGTGAATACAGAGAAAGACATATTGTTTAGTTGTATAAATAAATATTTAAGCGTACGAAATATAAATACTATCGGTTTTTAATATCTGAAATATTATAGAACTTACACAGTAAATCATATTGGGACTGCATTACCTATTTGTACGCTACATGACACTACACACAGAGAAATAAAAGGTGTTCTTGGGGAGTAAAACGAAATTTGAAAAAATAGGGCGCCGCTTTTACACCTTTTAGGGAGTAAAACACGGAAATACGCAAGGGTGTATATTTGAGGGATGTAATTTTACACCCTATTTTAGTCTGACGAGCTCTGATTGGTCAGTGCATATGCGCATGCGCTACAGCAATGGCGCATCGTGTCAATATAGGTACTGCCAAATGAATTTTGTTAAAGCATAATTCACATATTTTAGTCATGTTAGGGGAATTATCATGTTTCATTTGGGCATATTATTTGTGTGAAAGTTACCCGATCAAGAATAAGGGGTTGTACCGAGGGTTATATTTGATAATTTAATGAAATTAGCAGAAGTGATGTTTTACTAACTAGTATATAATTGTCTTCTTATACGTGTAAGTAAAGCAAGAAATTCGGTAAGGCAGGATTGTGTGTTTAGGTAACTCCATTACATTTGAACCGATAACTCCAGCCATAAGTTAGTTCTTACAGTCTGCACTTGTGTTGAGTTCACACTAATTGTTGTTTAGGTGAGCATTAAAGCCTTTCAACATATAAATCGACATTCTGGTCTGATTTCTTTAGAGCAGTGAAAAGTAGACAAAAGGGTGAGAATCAGTGACTGTTAGGTGATTACGAAGCATGGATGATTGATTGCTCGAGGGATGATCAATTGGTTGATGCTGTGCATACAAAGGGTGTAGATTTACTCCCCACAGGGTGTGGAATCGATCATAAAGGGTATAAAATTCAACCGCACGGGTGTAAATTTGAACCCATTTTTCATGAAAATGGAACCAAAAGGTGTTAAATGAGCACCAATGGGTGCAAATTTCACTCCTTAAAGGGAGTACAATCATAACCTTGGGGTGCAAATTTACACCTTCTTATGAAAAAAGTAATTTACTCCCTAAATTGGGGAGTAAATTTACTCCCTGAGGGGTGTCACTTATGCGACAAGCAGTTACTCCCTATAGGGAGTCAATTTACACCTACTTTTCTCTGTGTGTAAGACCTTCAAGGTCCGAGAGTGTTCAAGCCCCTACCCCCCCCCCCCCCCAAACAAAACACAATTTTAAAGTGCCTCCCTCCCCACCCCTCTCCGGGTAATAGCTAGGTTCATGGTCCGGTCCAACTCAGTGTGTTTCCGGTGTTAGGAAAGTTTCAGGAAATCAAGATTGTGGATGAATAAAGGTAGGTTTATTAATATTAATGTTAACTAGTATCCCAAAGTATGATAATTCATTGAAAAACGAACATCTTGAAACTCTTCATTGGCTAAAATTGAAGAGCTTCAGGCCTGGGTCCCTTGATATGGCCAAGGCTATATAATGTGTAGCTTCAGAAGTCCTACTAAAATCTACTATCTACAAACAAAAACATTGGCGTATAAACAATTACTAGTTTCTAAAATAGCAATCTCAGTCCTTAAATGGCTATGATAATGGGCCTGCTTGTTCTAATTAATGTCTCAGTGGCATAGCCTGGATAAGCTCAGTCGGGGCAGGGTTGTGGGGCAATATTTCGCACAAGGGGGACAAATTACGATAGGATTATTATGTGTCTTATGTTTTCCTTTTTTTTTTGTCACCACAGGAGCGGGGAAAATATATTAGCTAGATTATGGGGATTATGATAATTATCAAAGCTAAAAAATTAAAATAATTTTAAAAGGACATGATACACGGGACGCTACCGTTTGCATAATGCCTTAGGGTCACCAAATCGGGTCTAATTTGGCTTAAAATTTTGAAAATCAAACTTCCTTACCTATATGGAAAATATATCGTGCAAAATTGTATATTTCCGTCTGTTTTCAATATTTGTTTTCTACAAATATTCGGGGGCACGTGGCGCCCCCCCCCCCCTTCCGCCTACGGCACAGCCGTGGGGTGTCCCTTATCCATTATCTCGCTCTCTTATTATCATTTTGTTTATTACTTACTAGTATTTAATTTTCTTTTTTTAATGAATAGCGACTCTCATCCCGTATTATGAATAGCGACCTTCCTCTTTATCATAAATAGCGACCCTCATTTCGTTTATGACTAGCGCCCCTCTTCTTTGATTGTGAATAGCGGTCCTTACGAATAATGGCCCTTTTCTCAAATTATTAATAGTGGTCCTTATGAATGAAGGTCCTCATGAATAGCGGGGATCCCCCATAACAAGTCGCCTTCTCGTACTGTATAAGGCGCCACGACGAGTTTGGACATCTCGCCTCCCCGTTTTCTCATCTAAAACAAGGCGACTGGGTGAGTTTGTAAAAAATGCCTTTTCACCATTTCATACCCGAGACGACGAGAAGACGAGAATTGGAACCTCACTTTCTCACCTTCTTGTACCTGAGAAGTCGAGAAGACGAGATTTGTAATCTCACTTTCTCACCTTTTCGTACCCGAGAAGTCGAGAAGACGAGATTTGGAATCTCGCCTTCTCACCTTCTTATACCCGAGAAGTCGAGAAGACGAGATTTGGAATCTCGCTTTCTCACCTTTTTGTACCTGAGAATTCGAGAAGACGAGATTTGAAATCTCGCCTTCTCACCTTCTCGTACCCGAGAAGTCGAGAAGACGAGATTTGGTATCTCGCCTTCTCACCTTCTCGTACCCGAGAAGTCGAGAAGACGAGATTTGGAATCTCGCCTTCTCGCCTTCTTGGACCAAAAAAGGCCTAGAAGACAAGATGCCGGATCACGCCTTCTCGCCCTCTCGGACCAAAAAAGTCGAGAAGACGAGGAATTATCTCGTCATCTCGGTGGCACTTTTAAGCTTCCGTAAAAAAGAGGCCCTCCGCAATTACACAAACCTAGTTAAACTTTTGATGGAAATTCAATCATGATGATGGGCTAGAATCTAGATAACGAAATACATGTACACCAAAGCCCCTCTTATCTTATCTTACACCCTTCCCGAGGATTCAAATTGAAAACCATGTTAATAATAATACTATAATAGTTGAGGAGGACGAGTGGGTCCCCGAGCACTTCAGACGTACTGTCATAATCATCAGCGATAACAGCAGTTGGGCATAATATAGATAGTTCAAACATGAATGTATATTCATAAGCATGCAGAAAACTATTATTGATAACTTAAGTTGTATAAAAATGTCAGTATACTTACGGTTAAAGTAATATTTTTATCCACATAATACATTACCATGAGATAAGTAATCTGGAAGTAAAGTATAAGTATTAAATGAGTGGAAAATAATAATGGATCCACTAGACATCTCTGAATAAAGACCATCATGCATCAGATTTTCACGAGTTAATTAAAGGGGGGCACTGGGTGTAAAAAGTGTAGGAGTAGACACTCCTTCCTCCTTCGTCATGTATTCTGAACCTAAATATTAGTTTTCAATATCAATTTATTCTTCTTACAGACATATCCATCGGGGAGCTATTACCGTTTCACATCGCAACAGAGCAACTAAATTATTGAGATCAAGGCCTAAAAATGGAGATAAATTGGGGGTGGTGTGACTCCGGAAAAAATTCTTCAACTTATAGATCGATGGGTGCCTCCAGGGCGCAGGGCTTTTATAGCTAGAGTCAAGTTGGTGATCTGTGCTGTGCTGTTCTTCAGCGTCCTGCAGTTGGTCTCGCAGATTTTATTTGGATTGCTGAATTAATGCTCTATCATATCTCGTTGATACTTAATTTCTTAAGCCAGTGCTTTTTGATTCTCGTTCTGACTCCGTTGTCATGGTTCCTTTATCCTCTTTACTGGTTTTTTTCGTGGTGGGACGCCGAGGAAACTTGCCCTGCCATTTACACAGACTCTGACCTGGGTGACTTGTATGAACGATCAATAATATGGAAATTATCGAACTCTCAATGTAGAATCGTTGTCATTTCTCTTATCATTGGATTCATTATCGCTTTTGTATTCTGCTGCCTTCTAATCAAAATTAATGTGAAGTTGAATACCGTAAAAGAAAACTTACTAGCAGTAGTCGTACATGATACATCTAATCCTGACGAAAATCTATGCACCATTTGTTTAGATCAGAGAATGAACTGCGTCTTTCTTCCCTGTCGCCACTTTTGTACGTGTGAGAGATGCGCAAGAGAAGTACTCACAACGGGGGACGGTCTTTGTCCCGTTTGTCGCAGTAGAATCTCGGAGTTGATGACTGTATTCCATTGATCATCTCCATTGGATTTTGATGAGAGTGGGGGCAAGTGAGTTGGGGGCACCCCCCCCCCCCCCCCCCACTCCGGGAACGGAGGGACCGCCGCTCATGTTCCCCAAATCTCCGGTAAAGGGGTACCTGGTGACGCAACAAAGTTCATGCAAAGTTTGAGGATGCTGAAAGTGATATTTTCTACAAATTACACTTCTAATGAGAGACAATCAAAAATAAATAAAAGAGAGAGTACACCCTAGGAATAGGGCTATCGTTGTTGGGCATTATGGTGTCCCATCCAATACTTCTGAGCTTCCAAAATGCGCCCATTTGTACCACTACATCTGATCGCCCCAATATACCCAATGGAAGTCCTATACTTGATTTAGTTCAAGTGTAATCAAAGTTCTTTTACCACAAGACAAGGAGGTAGGGCAGAGCAATGTACCAGAATAGGGTTCGCCATTTTTAAAAGGAAAACAAAAAGCTTAAGGAATGTAACTATGTGCATGTGAATGGGCCTCGTACTGGGATTCATATATTCCAAAATATTGTTATGAGGGCGGATGGAGGGGGGGGATAATTCTCCATGAAATGAAACGTATAATCAATGGCAGAATTCTAGCTATTAACATATCAAAACGCCCACTAATCTATTCTTACTTTTCCATCTTGTCAAACTTTTGATTTGCAATAATTCTTTCTTCATACAGTCAAGTATATTCTGTACGGCAAGCATGCATTTAGTCATATATATTTGTTTATCTTTCTTCATTTTGAAACAAGGGCGATGGGTAGAGCTTACGCTTGTTTAATGTAATCCCACCCCCCCCCCCCCCCCCCCACTCAATAACACTGAGTGGGGGGGCCGGGAATGTAATATAATAATGAAGATGATCAGTGGCGTAGATACGGGGGGACGCACGTGCCCCCACCAATGTGCCCCCACCCCCAATTGAATGGGGGGGGGTGAGAGCTATAGGGGAAAGATGAAGGAAAATTAAAAAGAACGTGATATAATAAGGAGATGGTTTGCTCGAAAAGATTATACTATGTATTATGTGACAATTCAATACACCTCTTACAAAGAAAAAAAAAATCACGATTTATTTTGATATTGAGTATTAAACTCGTAATCAGAAACTGACTCTCTGTTTAGATATCGTAAATATACCTATTACAGTCGCTATAATCTCGTTATATTTACTACAATTGTTCATAATCTTGTAACAAGTTAAAACATCAGTATCGATAATGATATTTTTATTGTTGGGAGAAAGTCGTTAAATTCTTCTTCTTTATCATCCTCATTTTATTAATCTTCTTCATCTTCTTCTTCATCATCATTTTCTTCTTCATCTTCATCTTCATCATCATTTTCTTCTTCATCTTCTTCTTCATCTTCTTCTTCATCTTCTTCTTCATCATCATTTTCTTCTTCATCTTCTTCTTCATCTTCTTCTTCATCTTCTTCTTCATCTTCTTCTGCATCTTCTCTTTTTGTCTTTATCATCTTCTTCTCCTTCTTCTTTATCGTTTTATTCTTCTTCTTCTTTATCATATTCTTCTTCTTGTTTCCATTTTATTCTATAACCGTAAAGATACATTCGAAAAGTGATATTTTGATGCTGGTTTATTTGGTATAAGGTCTTTTCCTTACGCTCTATAGTACGAGTTGTTTCATGCTTCGTATAGGTTGAAGGTCAGTATTTTCAAGTTCCGCCAAGACGGAACCTGTAGGTCGGGGAAGGCCTGTTTGAAACTTTCCACCATTTTTGTTTGTCCCCTGCTTCAAAAGGCAGTGAATATGGTGCACATTATGTTTGACAAGACAATGTGTCTAGGACTGGACATTGTGTAAACTTCTGTTTGGTATTTCTTTTTCTTTACTAGTATGTTTATTTGTTTATTTGATTATTTGTTTATTTCACATCGTATGTCATAAACGTTAAGACAACTCCTATAACAGTACTATGCCAGTATTATGAATATTTTTCTTTCAACTGAACTGTGTTTTTTACTGGTATCTTACCTTAAGATTTAGACAGATTTTGAATGATAGTGATGTCTTGTTTCATAACTATAGAATGGGATCAATGACTCTATCTGTTTTGTTTATATATCGTTCTAAAAGCAATGAAATAGGACATTACATTGAGTTGATTCCTTGAAAGTCTATGCGATTGAGGATTTGGTATAACGTATTTTCCTTAGACTCCGACCTACAGGTTCCTTCTTTGGGGAACTTGAACCTAAATACAAAGCATAACATAACATGCAAATGTTCAATGAAGTTGACATTAAAAGCTGATACTAACATACTTATATAAATTCAATATCTAAAGAGGTTTGTTTTTTATCAATCGCAGAACATTTTAGGAAAATAAACATTTCATTTAAAAAACTAAACATACAGTATATCATTTTGAATTTTGGTTTCAGTTTTTGGATCTTGTTTAATGTGTTATTGGTTTGGTGTGGGTCTCATTAATGTAACTCGGGTATTTCTGATATTCTCATTATTCGATCACGTCAATTAACCACTCAAGACATTGGTCACAGCGATGGGGGGATGGGCTGGTCCCCCCCCCCCCCCACACACACAAACACACAATTTGTCCGCATACATACCACATTTTGTTTTACATTTGGCTGTAGGTTGCTGAAGAATGCATAATTTCAGTATTCCACAATTGACAATCTTCTAGCTCGATCGCTTCTCTCACTCGAACCTGTTAAGCACGACATCATTATTCATGTGATCAATATACAGGCCACGTTTTGGTTGTGTAAATTTTTTTTTTTATCGGGGCCTACCACACTTAGAAACACAGAGATGCTGATAGTTGAGCAATATTTTCCCAGTGGAAACTTAAGCTGGAACGTCATCCTGAAAATTCTGTGTATATTGTGGGTCGGGGGCATCTATACCAGTGTGCTCTCTCCGGCATAGTCTCTTTAGAAATCTCTAAAGAGTATTGAAATTTATTATTAGAGGTTGCCTAACCTCACTGAGAGAAAGAAGAAATGGATTTGAATTCGCATGTGTGTGAAAAGTGTTCTAACAATTCAGAATGCAAAGGTTCTTGCTCAGCGCTGCGCTCAATCCTCGCATGCATAAGAAATGTTTGTCACTGTACAGTGCGTCGCTAGAATGCAAAGTTGTTCTTTCCCATTTAATCGCTATCAATACGTTTATGGTCGCTTGAACGTTGCGTTCCCCTGGTCCCCCCCCCCCCCCCCCCCCCCCAAAAAAAAAAAAAAATCGGGAAGAAAATCGACGGCCTTGGATGCAACAGAAGCTCATTGGAGCCCCCTCCCCCCGGCCCCTTCACTCCGGGGTCGAAATGACCGCATGCGTGTTACCAAAATGTCCGGTAAAGGGGTACTTTTCGTGCGACAAAGTCCGGCCCGAGAATTGTAAGAAAAGGGAGTGTATTTGACTTTCACCCGGAGATTTCTTTAAAAAGGGGGTGTTTTTTCTTTTTTCTCTCATCTCTTTGGACTCCTGAGAAATAATTCCGAATTTAGGGGGGTAAATTGAGCATTTTTCCGAATTTAGGGGGGTACATTGAGCATTTTTCCGAATTTAGGGGGGTCTCCAAGGCAGGAAAAGCCCGCGAAAAGCCCGCGAAAGGGGGTTCGGAAATTTTGGCAGTCCTCAGATAGGGGGTGCTTTCAAAAAGAGGGAACAAGCATATGCGTACCCTAAATAACACTGAGTGGGGGGGGGGGGCCGGGCCCCTCCCCCACCACAACCTCGACAAATTCATTCCAGAATCGAGCCTGTTTAGCTTTTACACGTTCAATAACGCTTCACGGCCCCTGCAATAATGCCATAGTAATTGATTTACCATAAGATAGTATTAGATATTGTGCAATACAGGTAGTGCTCATATATACACTTTCGTAATTGTAAGTACAATCACTTTATGTTACATGAGCTAACCACTAACCTGCCTAGTGCCTACATGTATCAGGAATATTGTCGACCCTACCGAGCAATTGCATACTTCACAAGTTTGCACAAAGACAGATTTATTTTTTCAGTCGAGGTGAGTAATAAATTGTGCGAATTTTAATAAATATTTATCTCGTGTTTTTAATCATTGATAATTATTTATCAATATCTCCTTCATTTGGGACTGGCCGTCTACTGGGTTTTCCCAGCGGATATGTTTACTCTATACGTACATGGCTTTCAAAATGTCCATCAGTTCAATCAACTTCTTGGTTCAATTCAATTCAATTCAAAATGGTTCATTTCAAATAAAACTTTCAACGCTGCGTTTAGCCAAATTACAAAAGTTTACAAACAAAGTTAATAACACATAATGTAATATATAACATAGCATAACATGATATATTGAATTTGTAAAATAAATCAGTAAAAATACGAGAAATATAGCTTATTGCAACATATGGAAACATAAATTAGAAAGAAATCTGAATTAAATAGCATAAAGTAACATAGTTTTACTGAAATCATGTGAAAGAAGAAGATAAGCGGTAAACGGAGCAAGTGTATGCGGTGGAAAAAAAACCGAGAGTAAAACTGAAAGG
>JAVYIG010014417.1:0-41632 GCA_035222895.1 Strongylocentrotus droebachiensis
ATTCAGACAAGGATTAAGAGTCGAGAATGGTACAACAAATCGTCTTCTTTCTCTAATAATTTAATAAAACGTTAAGCTTCTGCGCTTTACGTTCAGAGAAGGATTAAGAGTCGAGAATGGAACAACAAATCGTCTTCTTTCTCTAATAATTTAATAAAACGTTAAGCTTCTGCGCTTTACGTTCAGAGAAGGATTAAGAGTCGATAATGGAACAACGAATCTTCTAATTCTTTCTCTAATAATTTCATTAAACTATGAAAGGTCAAAGTTTCCGCGCTTTGCGCGGAGGGGGAGGGGAACTGAATTCAGACAAAGAATAAGAGTCGAGAATGGTGCAACAAATCTTCTTCTTTCTCTAATAATTAATTAAAGGTCAAAGCTTCCGCGCTTCGCGCGAGAGGGGGGGGGGATGAACTAAATTCAAACAAGGATTTAGAGTCGAGAATGGAACAACGAATCTTCTAATTCTTTCTCTAATAATTTCATTAAACTATGAAAGGTCAAAGTTTCCGCGCTTTGCGCGGGAGGGAGAGGGAAACTGAATTCAGACAAAGAATAAGAGTCGAGAATGGTACAACAAATCTTCTTCTTTCTCTAATAATTAATGAAAGGTCAAAGCTTTCGCGCTTCGCGCGAGAGGGGGGGATGAACTAAAATCAAACAAGGATTTAGAGTCGAGAATGGAACAACGAATCTTCTAATTCTTTCTCTAATAATTTCATTAAACTATGAAAGGTCAAAGTTTCCGCGCTTCGCGCGGGAGGGGGAGGGGAACTGAATTCAGACAAAGAATAAGAGTCGAGAATGGTACAACAAATCTTCTTCTTTCTCTAATAATTAATGAAAGGTCAAAGCTTCCGCGCTTCGCGCGAGAGGGGGGTGGGATGAACTAAATTCAAACAAGGATTTAGAGTCGAGAATGGAACAACGAATCTTCTAATTCTTTCTCTAATAATTTCATTAAACTATGAAAGGTCAAAGTTTCCGCGCTTTGCGCGGAGGGGGAGGGGAACTGAATTCAGACAAAGAATAAGAGTCGAGAATGGTACAACAAATCTTCTTCTTTCTCTAATAATTAATGAAAGGTCAAAGCTTCCGCGCTTCGCGCGAGAGGGGGGAATGAACTAAAATCAAACAAGGATTTAGAGTCGAGAATGGAACAACGAATCTTCTAATTCTTTCTCTAATAATTTCATTAAACTATGAAAGGTCAAAGTTTCCGCGCTTCGCGTGGGAGGGGGAGGGGAACTGAATTCAGACGAAGAATAAGAGTCGAGAATGGTACAACAATTCTTCTTCTTTCTCTAATATTTAATGAAAGGCCAAAGCTTCCGCGCTTCGCGCGAGAGGGGAGGGGGGACGAACTAAATTCAAACAAGGATTTAGAGTCGAGAATGGAACAACGAATCTTCTAATTCTTTCTCTAATAATTTCATTAAACTATGAAAGGTCAAAGTTTTCGCGCTTCGCGCGGGAGGGGGAGGGGAACTGAATTTAGACAAGGAATAAGAGTCGAGAATGGTACAATAAATCTTCTCCTTTCTCTAATAATTAATGAAAGGTCAAAGCTTCCGCGCTTCGCGCGAGAGGGGGGGACGAACTAAATTTAAACAATGATTTAGAGTCGAGAATGGTTCAAGGAATCCTCTCCTCTAATAATTTCATGAAACATCAGAGCTTCTGCGCCTCGCGCGTAATGGGGGGGGGGGGGCCGCGAGCTTCCCGAATATGAATTTTTGATATCTTTTCTCGTTTATTTTCGTGATAAATAACACTTTCACAATATACATGTACATATTATGCTCAAATTTTTGCTTGATCGCTTCGCTCACTAGCCGAATTGTGAAACCAGAAAATGACTTTTTCGGGCAAGAGGCTATAGCCCCCCCCCCCCCCCGATTGAAATGACAAAAATTGTACCGGTATAGTGCTTCTAATATGACCTTTTAAGTATTGATATGTTGAGTTTTAAAAAAAGGTCTGCGCAATTTTCAAATTTCCGGCCCCCCCCCTATTGGAAAATCCTGGATCCGCGCCTGTATTCCAAGAACTTTTACCAGAGAAACCATCTTACCCAATGTTATACCGGTCAAATTTTCATTACTGTGACTAGAAGAACCAAGCTTCATAATTTGTGTTTTGTCCCTATTAATTTTTAATCCAGATACGTGAGAGAAGGAATCTAATATTTTTTCTAAGATTTTCATATCTTCTGTGTCTTTCAAAAAAATTGAACAGTCGTCCGCATACATTACTATCTTCGTCTGTATATTGCCTATCCAAATACCTTTTAATTTTTGTTCATTGCGAATAACCACTGCTAATGTTTCTATGATTAACAAGAATAAATATGGACTTAAGGGATCTCCTTGTCTTACTCCCCTGCCTATTTCAAAATAGCCTGTGGAAAAGCCCCCATTCATGACACAACTAACTACATTTTTATACAATACTTCTATCCATCTACAAAAATATGGGCCGAAACCATATTTTTTCAGTAAGAAATTCATATATGAGTGTGAGACAGTGTCAAAAGCTTTCTCGAAATCAACTGTTACTAGAAAACCCTGTACCTTGTATACCTGTGTGTAAAATATGACATCGTCAATAATTCTCACCGCTTCTCCTATATTCCTACCAGGCAAAAAACCAACTTGATCTACATGTATCACCTCTTCCAATACATTCTTTATTTTTTCCGCCAACAGTTTAGACAAAAGTTTATAATCCACATTAAGGAGGGTAATTGGTCTGTAATTGCGAATATATAAAGGATTTTTATACCTTCTTTTTTTATTACCGTTATTACACCCTGTTTCTGTGTGGTGGACAATTCACCTTTCTCAAAGGAGGCATTGAAGGAGTCCAAAACAAGGTTCCCTATATCAGGCCAAAAAATGCGATAAAATTCTACTGACAAACCGTCATTCCCAGGCGATTTGTTTAAAGACATTTTATTTAACATTGAAGTACATTCCCCAAATGTAATTTTCTCATCACACGACTTCTTACTAGCTTCACTTATATTTAAGTGAGACATGTTAAAAAAGAGATCATCAGTCCTATCCATCTTTTCATTTTCTGAGTATAGGTTATGATAAAAAATTTTAATTTCTTTTAAAATTTGTTTTGGATCAGATGTTTCTTCATTCCTACCATCTAATTGTAATTTGTCTATAAATGTTTTTTTCTGATTGGATGCCAACAGTTGTTTAAAATAATTTTCATTGATTTCACTTTCTTCAAACCATTTTGCACGCGATCTAACTTTTAACCCGACTACTTTCTGATCATATAACACTTTGAGTTCCTTTCTCTTTGACTTCAAATTTTGTAAGGTATCATTATCTGGAGAAATAATCAATGAAAGTTCAAGCTTCTGAATATCTCCCTGTAATTTGCGTAGGTTTTCCTTCGTTTCTTGTGCCCTACCTTTGGAATATTTCTTTGTTTTTTCATGAACTTTCATTTTAACGAAATCCCACAGGACTCTGGCGTCTGTAATATCTTTCTTCCCCTGATCTACGACCGATTTAATTTCTGCTCTCATATATTGAACATATTCTACATCTAAACACAGACTATTATTGAACTTCCAGTAAGATGGACCTATTTTTTGAAAACCTTTATCACCCAAAGGCAAACCTAGATGGATGGCAGAGTGATCAGGAGCTATGGAGGGTATAATATTACACTCGGCAATTTGTTTCTCCAGTTCGTTTGAAACTATCCAATAGTCTAACCTACTTTGAATTAAAGGGTTATTTTGTCTGTAAGTAAATTGAATCGTATTCAGTGCAGTGTTTTGTTAGAGCGCCCTCTTGTGATCAATTGTAAAGGCTAAATATTTTGATAAGCCGATATCAGAGAAGAACAAGTTGTCGAAATGCCGGTGAGATTTTGTTAAATTGCGAAATGTGTCTTTTATTTAAGACAATCTTAATTCACTTTGTACGTTATTAAGGCATCAAATTTTGTTTATGATATACTAATTTAGTCACTAATGTACCTATAGGGTCCAGATGATTAATCTAGACGACGAGTATTTTTCGCAGGAATTTGGGCCATCACAGACAAACTGGCCGCCAGGCCCTGACCGATGCGATGGGTCCGATGCGATGTACAGAGCTAGCCGCTGGTAGCTGGTACCGGTACGCATCTGGATCGAATGAAAGGATTTACACTTTTCATTCAGTTTAATTCATAAATAGACTCAAGTCAGTGTGGATATATTGTGGTTTTGGAAACCACTAATTCGTCTGGATGCACATGCTTGTGTGTAGAGTCTATTGCATGGGAAAATGAGACCATATTATTGTGTGTGTGTGGAGTGAAAGGTGGTATTGATACAAATGATACACAGCATGCAGTGAGGGAATTAGTAGGCGCTAGTTCAGAAGTGTATCCAGACTTTGACTTGTAACTCTGGCGTGGAGTTTAATACCCTACTCCTTTTCTACTTTTGTAACAGATAGTGTTACAGAGTCTGTCCCCTTTTTCATACAATAGTCTGTAGAGGCTTCTGCCGGTAACTTCCCAAGCCTTAAAACAGTACACTTATCAGGATGAAAGCAAAGCTGCCATTTCTCAGCCCATTCTTCCATCCGTGATAGATCCTCTTAAAGTTGCTTTCTTAAATCTGCAGTATCAGCACGGACATACAACTTTGTATCGTCTGCAAACATTGAAATATTTGAGCTGACAACTTTTGGAAGGTCATTGACAAATAGCAAAAATAACCACGGACCCAACACACTGCCCTGCGGCACTCCACTCAGGACTTTGCCCCACTTAGACTGCTTGCCTCTAACCACTACTCTTTGCTGCCGTCCACTCAGAAAAGACTCTAACCATTTAAGTATTCCCACAAACTCCATACGATTCTAATTTGAGAAGCAGCCGGTGGTGAGGCACCGTATCGAACGCCTTCATGAAGTCCAAATATATGGCATCTACTGTGCCTCCATCATCCAAAATCTGTGTCCACTGGTCCAACACCTCTAAAAGATTGGTGATGCAAGACCGACCAACTACAGACCCATGCTGGTGAACTGAAATCAAATCATTTGTCATAAGATGGTCAAGCAAATTGCTTACGCACAAGATTCTCCATCATTTTACAAATAATGCTTGTTAGACTAACTGGCCTATAATTTTTACTATCACTTTTGTTACCTTTCTTAAAAATCGGGGTAACATTTGCAGATTTCCAGTCCTGGGTTAGCTGTTTACTTTCCAGACTCTTTTGGAACAGCAAAGAAATCGGTAGAGCTAACACATCTGCTAGTTCTTTAAGTAGACGGGGATGTATATTGTCAGGCCCCAGAGATTTATTAGGCTTAAGTCTACGCAGTAGTTCAAACACACATCTCCTGACGTAATCTGTATGTCGTCTAGTGGAGTGTCAAATTCAACATCTGAAGGGAGAGGGATATCTTGTAAATCTTCCTTCGTGAAAACTGAAGAGAAGAAATCTTGCAAAACCTCAGCCTTTTCCTGATCCGTTTCTGTTTTACTCCCAATAGGTTTGGTTAAATTACAGACACTTTCCCCAAGTTGTTGCTTTTGAGTTTACATATGACCAGAAGGCTCTTGCATTCTTCTTAACTCCTGAGGCTATATATTTTTCATATGAACTCACCGCCTTCCTACACTGCCACCTTGCTTGGTTGTTGGATGTACTATAACAACGTCTTTGCTGTTCAATTTCTGCACTAGAATACTTTTCCTGATTTTTTTCGCTTTTCATCTCTTGCCACTTTCTGAAATGTCTATGTTTTTCTCTAACCACTTCCAGAGTCTCTCTGTTCATCCACTGTTTTTTCTTCTGATCTACGTTGAGTGTTTTCTTTGGTGTATAACGATTAAAGATGTCTAACAGTGTAGTTTTGAAGAAAGACCATGATTTTTTCATGGACATCTCCCGAAATTCATTATTCCAATCAATTTCCATAATCTTATCATACATTCTCACGGAATTCACAGCATACTGCTGCACAATACAATACAATACAATATCAACGGTAGGGTGCGTGTGTGTAAGTTAACGACTGTAATCTTAGTTTACGGTTGCTAACTTTACACACTTATTGGAGGCCTTTTTGCTATTTAAGTATTCTAGCAAGATAGTAAAGCTCATGGTATTTATATAAAGAGCTTTCAGTCTTGCCATTATTTCACACACATTTTTCCATAACAAAAAAAGAAAAAGAAAAAGGGTCAACAGTTAGAAACTTACCGGTAGAATGCAGACTTTACTACATCTACAATTGAAAACCATGGTTGATCATTTGTTGACTTTCTTTGAATGATTTACCAATCCATCAATCTCGAGAGGTCTAGTTTAACTTTTGTTAAAGTAGATACTATGACATTATTTGCCTTAGTGATGGCAGTGCACAAAGTTAAAGTAGCAATGGACCGTAGCCCTCCAGTTGACAACACCTTTGCAATACCGTACAAATACCACAATTGCCCTCATTTTCCATATATTTTATATCCCGATATAGACAACTAGACAACTGACAGAATAGTAATTTTCAAAAGCATTAACCCCCAAACCATCTTTTTTTAACGTAGGGTGGCAGCAGTGGTAATGACAATGTGCGAGTGGTGGTGCGATGTCGTCCTCTCAACTCCAAGGAGACGGGCCAAGGGTTCAAGTCTGTGGTCAAGATGGATGAGATGAGGGGTACCGTACAGGTCACAAACCCCAACGCGCCCAGCGGGGAGCCTCCAAAGTCGTTCACCTTTGACACGGTGTTTGCACCCGGTGCCAAGCAGACTGATGTATACAACCAGACGGCGAGACCCATCGTAGATGCTATCATTGAGGGGTACAACGGTAGGCATCTTTCTTGCTCAACATTTGTAGGTTGGGATTGGAGCGATTATTTGTTACGGAGATCATCTTGCTTAGAAATAAAATTTATTTTAAAAAACTTTAAATTTTTGTATACTAAGTATATCACAAGAGTGTTTGAGTATGATACAAGTATTAATGCTATAA
Source organism: Strongylocentrotus droebachiensis (assembly GCA_035222895.1). Lineage (NCBI taxonomy): Eukaryota > Metazoa > Echinodermata > Echinoidea > Camarodonta > Strongylocentrotidae > Strongylocentrotus > Strongylocentrotus droebachiensis. The sequence goes on from JAVYIG010014417.1 coordinate 7,010, forward strand.
ACTAGCACATACATTATCCTCTCTTCGTTCCTGTATAATTATGTATATGTGCTTTAATATGTATAAATAAATGTATATAAAACATAAGATACCAAATAAACAAATAACAATTTCGGTCTGTTTTTCCCCTTTCCAGCAAGATGTTTGAAAAATTACTATAATATTTCCTTTTTTCTAATGCAGGGACTATATTTGCCTACGGTCAGACAGGTACAGGAAAAACGTTCACCATGGAAGGAGTACGATCTCAACCAGAACTCAGGGGCATCATTCCCAACTCATTTGCTCACATTTTTGGACACATAGCTAAAGAGCAGGAAAATGTCAGGTAGGGAGAACAAGATGGGCTTTTTGAGTTCCTCTGTTTTGTTTGTATTGAAGAAGGGAAGTAAGTCCTACAGAATTGCTGTTTAAGCTGGTGAAGTTTGTGAATTTACATGTGGAAATGAGCTGGCAATGCACATAGTGGATACCGATGGTAACAAGTCTGTGTTAATGATCGCAAAAAGAGCGATTTGCGAAATTGTCAATAAACCTGTTGTCTGCAAAAACATTGACTTAATTAGTATTTATTTATTTTAAGATGATCCCTTCTGTCTTTAGGTTTAAATAGTGTTGATATATTTGTATTGTATAAACAAGTTTTGGTATCAATTAGCATCAAGCATATGCAATAAGGAACAGTGGCATGCTTGCTATCAACTCTAATTCTGTGACCCCTTAGCAAAGGGAGAAATTGAGTAAATATTGCTTGTGTTGTGCAGAAAATAATTTTTTATTTTTTATTTTTATTTTTAAAACATTGCTTATAAAGTGCTTACCACCAAAGTCTCTAAGCGCTATGGACAATTTTTTAAAAATGGAAATATGTTCATGACACGTTTCTAAGGCACCATAACATTTCTCTTTCATCCTTTCACAGGTTCCTCGTTAGGGTGTCATATTTGGAGATCTACAATGAAGAAGTGAAGGATTTATTAGGCAAAGACCAGCAGCATAGATTAGAGGTAAGACCTTTCACCCCCAATACCACAAGCAGGATAGTCAAAGGGTGCAGTCTTACTGGCAGAAAATTCCAGAAATGTTATCCCTGTAGCTGAACAAGCATGACCACAAATTTGTGAAGACTATGCAAAACTTAGCAAATATGTTCTCAATAAATCCTGAGAAATGTGATTGATGAAATTTTGATTATCATAAATTTTGCAAGTAAACCTGCATGACCAGTCTTTAGAAAGTTTCTTGTATGACTGGGAACACTTACGCTATGTGTACACTGTGCCAATTAATGAGCATGTGCAAATTAGCTTTAACACTGAAACCAAGTGAATAAAATACATTTAAAAGGAGAAATTTCAGAAAGATATATATTTTGTCGTACTTTGCAAATATTTAAAACATAGCAACTCTGAATCTGCAAGTGTTCCTAAAAACAGTGCCAATGTTTACACCAAGTAAAAGTTTTCTCCAAGTGTTAGTAACATAAAACCTAGTTTTCCATTTTCCTGAGCATCCTGATGTCCATGTGTATATTCTGTATTGTAAATGATTAGTTAAAAATAATATAACAAATTTGGTTTTGTATATACTTCTTTGATCAGGTCAAAGAGCGGCCCGATGTCGGTGTCTATGTCAAAGACCTTTCTGCATTCGTTGTCAATAACGCAGATGATATGGACAGGATAATGACTCTAGGAAACAAAAACAGTAAGTATCATCATCATCGATCAATCAACATAGCCGTCCCTGATAGGGAAAACAGATATAGCTGATGGGGATATGCAATGCTCTAAAACACCAGGTTTCCCCTACTCTTTTAGTAAGAGTACCTTAGGTTTCTAAGATGCATTGTGACTCTCCTACTCCATTTACTTCCAATAACATTCTTTCAGAGGACTGAATGATTTTTCAGTGTAACTTAGCTCTTGTCTGTAGATCAGGGGAGGGTTAAGTACAGAGACCTCAGTCTGTAGATTTACAATAGAGACAAATACACTGTTCTTGAAATGCCAGATAGCTGTTGCCAGCATGTTATTGTCTTTTATAGCCAGAAGGGAGTTAACTTTCTGTAAATTATCATGGATTAATGACCTTTTTGGCTCGAAAGTGAGTGATTTATTGTTCCTGATTGTCACACCCCTTTCAGAAAATTACCTTAAAATACATTGATTCTTGTTGTTTTGCAATTGATTGTTGAATAAGTCCCTATGCTACATCACACGTGGTGATAAAATCTTTAAAATAGGTGGCAGTGTTCAAATTAGATTTTGTGTCTGCAGCAAAATGTTAGATCAACACTCACCTGTTGCAGTTTTAGAACCATCTACTGTTTTAAACCCTTGACTACTGAACTCCCATATTCCCTATTAGTTTCATACAAGAACCAACTCGTTCCAGTGGGCAATCGGTTAAAAGATTTTTTTTCTTTCATTGTGCCACAGCTCTCCTGTGATCTTTACTCATAGATTTGTTCCTACTCAGTACTTTTGCAATGCCGGTCAAATAAACTCTTTGCTATTTTTCACCTGAATAGGATCTGTGGGGGCGACAAACATGAATGAATCTAGTTCTCGTTCCCATGCCATCTTCACCATTACGTTGGAAAGGAGTGACATGGGTCTGGATAAAGAACAGCATGTCAGGGTCGGAAAGCTACACATGGTGGATCTTGCAGTAAGTTACTTCAAAATAAGATTTTACAGAGAGTATTCCAATGCTGAAGTACATATTTTGGGGCTGAGGACAATTTAACTCACTCTACTTCAAATTGCTATACATTTTTCCTTCTAAGAGGTGATTGTTTATTGACAACTTGAATTATCAACCTAGATAAAGGGTATTTTGGGGGTTGAGCTGGTCTTTGCTCTGTAAGTATTTGAACTGTCTTGTGAGGATCGATGTAGTTAGTGACATATTTTGTTTTTCCCTTAAAGGGATCGTGTAACAATGTTAAATCTGAGATGCACGGCTCTAGGTGTTATCAGTGTCTGTGAAATGGTGTAATATTGAAGCCCTAAAAAAATTGCGCTTCAAAATTATCAAGAAGTGCCTCAAAAAATTAAAAATCTTTGAGTGACCGGTTTTTACCATACTCATTTTTTTTTACCTAACACTACAATAGACTGTAGTGTTATGAAAACCGTTCGGCAAACGGTTTTCAAAATTTGTAATTCCAATCATAAATATCTTGATAATCAGACTGGCGATCGACCTGTAAAAGTCATGGGGTTCCTGACTGACCGAAAGGTTTATAATTATCATTGCAGCATGAGCTAAATCCAGAATTTTGTTTCAGAATCTGAGACAAAGTTACCGGATCCCTTTAATACATGTACATGATTAAATCTAGCCTTTGGTTTTACAGTTGTTCTTAACTCCTCATTATTCATCCAGCACGAATCTTGAATAGTTTTGCCAGCTATTATACACCTTGTCAGTTGTAACAGTTCTGAGCCACATGTGCTCTAGGAAAGAGACTTAAAACAAAATATAGGACATTTGCATAGGATTTGAAACACTAAACACCTTCAAGTTTTAAAACATGTTAAGGATGTAAGAGAGACATGAACAAAAACAAGTCTCAGATTCTGACATTCCGAAAACCTCTATACAATCCTCTGCAATATATTCCCCTTTGATTTGTGATCCTGCAGGGTTCTGAGAGACAGACCAAGACCGGTGCGACTGGACAACGTCTCAAGGAGGCCACCAAGATCAACCTGTCCCTGTCCACCCTGGGTAACGTCATCTCATCCCTGGTGGATGGCAAGAGCACTCACATCCCCTACAGAAACTCAAAGCTCACCAGGCTCTTGCAGGACTCCCTTGGAGGCAACGCAAAGACAGTCATGGTAAGATAACAGGCAGCATACACCCGGGGGTGTCTCACAAAGATCCTAAGTTGAACTTATCTCAAAGTTGGACTTAACAATTATGGAAAGCCGTTAGCATTCATGAAAATATTTTGTAAAAGTTATTTTTCAAAAGGCATAAAATGTTGATTCTAATCATTCATATTTTCTTTTATCAAGGAGATTTCATGTTCTTTATGTGGAATTTATAAAAAGTCTAAAATACTTCAATTTTCACTTTTGAATATAATGTATTTTAAGGCTACAAATGGCTCTCTATAATATTTAAGTCCAACTTAGAGTTAAGTTTGACTTAGTTTGACTTAGGATCTTTGTGAAACACCCCCCAGAGAGATAAATGGACGGAAAAAAATGGATAAATGAGCAGATGAGATGGTGCCTAGGGGATTTTCTTTTTTCTGAGATGCTTAAATAGCCAAGATACTGTCAGCCGAGAGCTTGTCAACTCAATTTTGCATTGCCTCATCCAAACCTTTGGCACAGCCTCGACAAGTTCAAACTTATTTGAACTTTTGCAGTGACCCAAATTCCATTTGATTTCTGTTATGTATGACGTCTGAAATTAAGACTATGCATGTCTTGACTTGTCATTTTATGTATACGCATTGCCCAATGTACCGCGCGCAGTTTTCCATCGATGCCTTCATCGAATAAAGTCCATGCTACCACCATGTAGTTTTAAAGTTACGAATACGTCTTTATTTGTCATCTTTATTTGGCTGAACATCAACCTTGAACATTGACAGAACATAATATTGGCGACGAGGTCGAGATGATTAGTTTGGTTTGCCGCAGTTTGCTGAAATAAAGACTTGAAAAAAGTTTCTCCAGCAGAGACCCGACATGGTTTGGAATTATGCCTGTACACGTGCAGTTTTTTATGAACGCTTTGCCGTACAGCACGTACAGCTATGGAGAATTGTGGATCAGCATGTATTCAGCAAATGAACCGAACTAATGGAGCTGAGTTTGCCTAATTTGGATGAAAAACTCTTTAGCCAGGAGATCCAGCAGTTGATCGTAGGTGAGCGAGTATTTGTTTTTGCTGATGTTGCCTCATCAGTTTAACTTTATTAGCCACAGTTGGATGAATAGTGAATGGATTCCCCCAGCCTAACTTTCAACTTAACGATCAACCAGTGGCAGTGGCAGTGCTGCAGAGTGCATTAGTACTACAGTAGGCCATGCAATTCAACTCAGTAGCAGTAGCCAAGCCCATGCAAGCTCCAACCAAGTTCAGGGTCCAGCCCAGCCCAGCCAGCCAGCCAGCCAGCCAGCCAGCCAGCCAGCCCAGCCCAGCCCAGCCCAGCCCAGCCAGCCCAGCCCAGCCAGCCAGCCCAGCCCAGCCCAGCCAGCCCGCCAGCCCAGCCCAGCCCAGCCCAGCCTCGTCCGCGGCATGGTTTCTGAATCCAGGTTCCTGTAACTAGATCTACTGCAGCGTAGACTAGAGGAGGAAGTGTTTTGTTTTAGCCTAAAAATTGAAATACTGGAAGTTGTTACTTCATGATTGCCTTCAATTTAGGACCAGGATCCAGTTCAGTGACAGTATCAGTTGACTTAGTTCATAGTCATAGTTTCGGACTAGTAGCAACCCAGCCAAGTGAAAGCCAGACTACTCATCATGAAGTGATGGTGATGTTGATGCAAGCAAATAAACATTTAGAACTCATTTGATAATATTGTCGATTGTTATGATGAATCTGTTTTGTAACTGAGTGTAAGGACAAGTCCCAGACCAGGACTAGTAACATTACAAGTTAAAGTGTGATTCAAGTGTGAATATGTGGATCTAAGTAGGTCTACAAGTTTAGAGTTAGACATTAGTCTCGGGGTTTTTACAGTAAATAACAGTAGAACCTATTATCAATCAGACAATAATTACAATAGGTCTAGTCTTTGCAGTCTAGTCCAGGTCTAAAGTCAAGAATTTGGTTCTTCAGTTGTAAATTGCTTGTCAAAGAAATGTGTATGTGTTAGATACATGTGTGGAAGTGGAAAGAGCCCAAATGTTGTTGTTGTTTGGTATTGGTATTTCAAGTCAAATATTTATGCAAGTATTTGTTATGGTATAAAGTTGTTCATTACAAGTTTAATGCTCCTTACATAAACATGGCAGCACAAATGTTTGGTAATGTCCCACAGTTGGACTCGGGGTATAAATTTGAAGATTGGACTGAGGTTCTTGAGTCATGGTTTATAGCTAATGATATTACAGCAGATGCAAAGAAAAAGGGTATATTCTTATCAGGATTAGGAAGTAAATCCTATGCCACATTACGTGCATTGTTGCAGCCCAACAAACCAATTGATAAAACTTACCAAGTATGTAAGGATACTCTGTCTGAACATTTTGCCCCCCCAACCAACTGAAATAGTTCAAAGGTATAAGTTTTATACTTGTGTTCAAGAATCACGTGAAACAATCCCGCAATTTGTTGCTCGTTTACGCCAGTTGAGTGAAGGATGCAAGTTTAAAGAATTGAATAGCATGCTTAGGGATCGCCTTGTAGTTGGTTGTAAGGACAAAGCTACACAAAGAAAGCTTCTTAGTGAATCAGAGCTTACATTTGATAAAGCGTTGAAAGTAGCCATGGCCATGGAGATAGCTAATAGAGATGTTGAACAATTGCACTCCAGTGACAAAGGTAGTGAAGAGAAAGAGGTTCACCAGTTAAGAACCACGCAAATGAAAGAGAGGTCTTCAAGTTCAAGCAAGTGGAATTCCAAGCCAACTGAGAAGGAAAAGCCCACAGGTCAGTGGACTGACAAGAAGTTTAAGTGTTGGCGTTGTGGATCAACGAGACATGTTCATCAATCCTGTATGTTTCAGAAAGAGAAATGCTTTCAATGCCAGGAAATTGGACATACTAAAAGCCAATGCAAAGCAGTAAAGAACTATTTTGCAAGATAATTGTATTTATGCCAAGTGAAACTATTGTGGATCAAACTCTATTTGTTATGGGGTTAAACATTTTTAATCTTGTATTGCATAAGTCTGCAAAAGTTCAACAGATGTTGTTTATATGTGTTACATAATTATAAGGCAATGATTAAAAGGTAAACATTTATTTTCTTTAGCGATGAAAGCTAATTTGGTGCATTCATCACAAGTGTTGATGTTTTAAAAGTAACAGTGTAAATTGTTCCACATTTTATCAAAAATACTACACGATTTTCATGGAGAAAATGTCACTTATTTTGGTCTGTTCTTTATTATGCCAGGAGATAAGTTAGTTGATAAAGTTTGGATCCAATCAGTTTTGTATCAAAGTACAAGGATTTTGTTTTATTTTCTTGCCATGTAAAGTTTTCATGCATAAAGTAATGCATAAAGTACTGCATAGAGTAATGCATCAAATAATGCATATGTTGACTATTTTCACGGAGGAAAAGTGTTGTTCCTTGGGTGTCAAACAACCTTCAAGTAAAACTTAGATCAGTAAAAATAGGTTGTTATAACAGTGAACATTTTGTGTTGTTGTATTTACATGCATACAAGCAATGTTGCTAGTTTATGTTATACATGGAATAGGATTTTTTTTAAATAGAATCAAGTTGTGTGAGTACATTCCTATCTTGCCAGTGTCACATCTCTATACAAACATTTTTTGAGAAAATAAGACCATATTGTTATATAGTTCTGCCCTAGTCTGCATGCCAGTTTGATACATGTATTTCATTTTGATGTACCCATGTAATTCACTAAAAGGGGGAGGAATGTTATGTATGACGTCTGAAATTAAGACTATGCATGTCTTGACTTGTCATTTTATGTATACGCATTGCCCAATGTACCGCGCGCAGTTTTCCATCGATGCCTTCATCGAATAAAGTCCATGCTACCACCATGTAGTTTTAAAGTTACGAATACGTCTTTATTTGTCATCTTTATTTGGCTGAACATCAACCTTGAACATTGACAGAACATAATAATTCTTTACCTTTAAATGTATTGATCAGTGACCTGATGATGTTTGTATAACTTGTATTCTTTCTTTTTTACACTTGTAATATATTTTATATCCATATGTGTTTTTTATTGAATGGAATGAATAAATCTTGAATCTTGAAAACCTTTCATTATGTAACATACAAAAAACATCAAATTTACGAGGGGTATGAATAATTCAGTTGTCAAATGTATATCTTTTACTACCTAGTGTGCCAACATTGGACCAGCAGAGTATAACTATGATGAGACAATTAGCACACTGAGGTATGCCAACCGAGCCAAGAACATCAAGAACAAGGCCAAGATCAATGAGGACCCCAAGGATGCCCTCTTGAGAGAGTTCCAGAAAGAAATTGATGAATTAAAGAAGCAGATTTCAGAATGTGAGTAGTGAGGGTGAATTTTATGCTTGTCATTTTCTCGGTTCTAGGACACCTACCCCCATGACAACTTTCCTAGGGGGTAGTCGACCGCGGGGGGGGGGGGGGGGGGGGGGGGGGGGGGGGGGGGGGGGGGAGGCATTTTTATATGAATGTATGTTGGCATGTTTTGATGTTAGGTATGCAAGTTTTTAGTTTAAAAAGGGGTTCACACATACAGTGTAACATCATTTAACTCCACATCTCCTGCTCGTCACAAAATTGTTTTTTAGCCCTAAAAATAATTTCATGGTTTGTGACAAAAGAAGAGGTGTGATAGTAAATGAATAATGAATCACACGTGACTGTGTGCGATCATTTGATTAGGATCTAGGAGAGACTTTAAGAGAGGGTTGAGTTCTGGGAAGAGGTGAAAATAATTTGTGAGCGTTATCATGTTGTATTATGCAAGTGTGGAATAACATCATATACAAAATGTTCCCTGAAAAGCATGGCTCTTCAAATGCCTTAATATTCTAGATGTGGCATGTAACAGCATAAAAATTGGGACAGATTTTTATGCCACATGTTCATGTAGTCCCATATAAATCTTTATGCATACATATTTATGTGTACAGTGCTTGTAACTTTACCAAGACTGGGCCAAATTTGTTATCATTTTGATGATTCCAGAACCTTGCAGTACACACCAATACTTATGTGCTAGATGATCAACCTTTTCTGTCGATTCCATACCGTTTCTTTCACAATGCAATCGCATGACCAGAACTCAAATTTATCTTCAATAAATATAATGTATATTTGTGATAATTTTTGCAGCTGGAGAAGGTCTAGACGATGACGATGAGAGTGGTTCAGAGGAGGGCGGAGATGAAGAAGTGGGAGAAGGAGGGGTAAGGAAGAAGAGAAAGGGCAAAAAGGGTGAGTAAAAGTTTTCAGGTTTTTTTATGGACCTTGCTTATATCTGTATTGTGTTATGATAATCTCTGAAGAAAGACTGTCTACATATCTTTTAAAAAAACTCTGGTCCCTTTGAACTAGAGCTTTATTTTGCATAATTTTGGGTGGATTCCACATCTTGAAACTTATGTAAATTTTACACTCTTGTAAATCCTGATATTTGGTGCAATCCCAAATTCACTTTCATGAGGCTTTTATCGTCAAAGGGAAATATTACACCTTGACATCATCAATCTTTCTTTACGACAAAAGATGTAAATTTCAAGAATTATGCATTTTTACAGTCTTAACATACAGCACTTCATCTATACATTGTCTAAATATGTAACGTTGCTTTTCTTGCTGGCAGTGCCAAAATGTTACATTTCATCCACCTATTTTCGTATTCTATTACAAAAGTTGTTGATTATTTATTAGTGATTATTTACCGTTTTCTTTGCGGGTAATTTTTCACCGTCAAGGTAAGAGAAAGTTATCTCCTGAGATAATGGCGGCCATGCAGAAGAAGATCGATGAAGAGAAGAAAGCTCTGGAAGAAAAGAAAGACATGGTAGAGGAAGATCGGAACACGGTACATAGGGAGCTTCAAAGAAGAGAGAGTGAACTTCACAAGGCACAGTGAGTGAATCAATTATAGAGAGGCGTCATGGTCAAGTCATAATAGTAATAGCGTATTACACTTTACATCATCATAAACGAAGCCACCACGGTTTTGCAGCATCACGTCTGAAGGGGCATTTACACGGGTTCTTATGCCCTCACTAGAATCCTGAATGCAAATAACCCCATTTCTAATTACTTTGCTCATTCCACAAAGCCATTCCTCCTCAAAGTAACAGACAGTGATCGTTACTTGAACTTTAGAAATCTTTGTTAGCTATGTATCAAAACCCCAAACCACCAAATTCTTAGGAGTATATTGTACATGCATGCATGACAACAGTTAACTGCGGCAGTCCAGTGTGTGTTACATTAGTTGCCCAAAGCCAGAAAGAGTTAATCATCATCCCCTCAACTACCCCTCCTACTCCCCACCCCAGGGATGACCAGAAGATCTTGAACGAGAAGCTCAATGCTATCCAGAAGAAGCTGATCGTGGGTGGGGTGGATCTCCTGGCCAAGTCGGAGGAGCAGGAGCAGCTCCTGGAGCAGTCTGCCTTGGAGATGAAGGAGCGCATGGCCAAGCAGGAGTCCATGAGGAAGATGATGGAGGAGAGGGAGCAGGAGAGGATGGACATCGAGGAGAAGTACACCAGTCTCCAGGATGAGGCCCACGGCAAGACCAAGAAACTCAAGAAGGTCTGGACCATGCTCATGCAAGCCAAGTCAGAGGTGAGATCAAGTATCAAGTTTATTTGTCTTCCAGAAATCACATGTAACAAAATATAATAGAGTATAATTATAACAGTACAATTCAGAATAAAGAAAGACGAGGAGACCCTGGTTGAAGCACAGCTTGTTAAGTTAAGGCCCCTCAGATTATGTGAAAAAGATAACTGATTCATGAGATGTGACATTAGGCTACACAGTTTGATTGTAAAGTGCTTATCCCATTAAACATAATATAACAAAATTGGGGGGAGGGGGGGGGGGGGAGGTGTGTGTTCCTTACTTCATTTGGATGATCAAATGCTAAAGATGATTGATTTCTCTTAAATACCCCTTTAAGCAACAAGATGACTAATCAATACTTCAAATTAATATGACTTTGATGAGTCAATTTCCCACGTTAATGTTGACTTCTCTACTCTTACTAAATGACTTAATAAAAAAATATAATCCACATTTGTGGTAATTAAAGAGCCCAGCTTTACAAGAATTTCATTTTCAACATTTTGAATAATTCTATAACCTGACTAGGTGGCTGACATGCAGGCAGAACACCAGAGAGAGATGGAAGCATTGCTGGAGAATGTGAGAGAGCTGAGCCGAGAGCTCCGGCTATCCATGCTCATCATTGATAGCTTCATACCACAGGATTTCCAGGAGATGATAGAGCAGTATGTCCACTGGAATGAAGACATAGGGGAATGGCAACTGGTAAGTTGAACGAGAAATTTACTTTGAGCCAAGGACGCTTAAAGCGGGACTGCACTACTTGTAGCTTCTTGCGCCCTCTATATATCAGACAATGCCTTAACGGTACCCGTTGGTCCTCCATGATCCCCTTTTTCAATTCAACTCAATTCAATTTTATTTTATTCAAGTCCATTTAAAAACATTGTACATTGAAAACATATTTACATGTAGGATACACAGTATACATTGAACTTTAAACAAACAATTAAAAGAGAAGTAAAGACAAGAGTAAGAAATCAAAGAAATAGATAATGAACATGAAATGGAAATTGCAAAAGAACCAAATAAAGGTTCTGTCGAGGCAATCCCCAGCTTGCTTATGTTAATTGAGAGCAGAGTTGATGAGATAACCACTTCTCAATGACCACGCTGGGTGGTCTAATCCCTCCTGGCCAAACTAGTATAGGCGGGGTTTAAATGGTTATTGCATTAGTGTATTTCAAGAGAAAATTGGAATAACGAATTCTAACATGCCAGGAGACAGTGAAAAACTCCTTATTTATTTGATTGGTGCACAATTTTCTGAAATATGGAAACAGTATTTTATTCCACATCACAGTATTAAAAGGGAATTAACAGTTTTTCCCGGAATTATTATGTTTTTTCCTCCAGAATAAAATACTTTTTTTTTACATACCGCACGTCAAACAACTGCCCTAAAATATTGATTTGATCAAAAATTCAATAGAAAAGTAAGGTTAAAACATACTTGAAAAAATACTTAAGAGAAAAATATTCTCAAAAACAATGAAACGCTGCTAATAGCAAAATAGCATCAACAAAAATTCCTACTTGTAAATAAACTATAGGTCCTAATATGGCAGAACAGCACGAGGATGGACATTTCTGCATTGGAAGTGTGTCGCACATGGTTGTAAGTTTTGTTTCAATGAATTCCTTTTTTTTGCTTGAAATTCCCTTTTTTTGCCATCATGGTTCCTTTTTTGGTCGCACAAGGTTGGCGGCTCTAACAAGAGGTTGATTCTCCTTTAATAGCATTTCTTGATCTTTGCCCCTTTTCTAGAAATGCGTTGCATACACCGGGAACAACATGCGCAAACAGACGCCAGTAGCAGACAAGGACAAGAGCCTGGCCTACGGTGAGGCGGATCTATCTAACGTTTTCCTGACGTACAACCTAGAAGGGGGAGGTATGAAGTACAAACCATCGCAGGGTAAATCAGGAAGACCAAAGACATCATCAGGGAGACCAAAGACTGGAAAGAAGTAAGTGGACATTATAAGCCTCTTCGATGTTACTATCTGTGCATGAGCAGATAAAGGTAGTTTGTACATAACTGTGAAAACCATTGAGACGGCAGCTGGATAGGTGTTAATGAAAGTTATGCAATCATGATTCCCTTATGCTTTATGCACAGGTGTTAATCTTTTCACGAGGCAAACAAAATGTGTTCATGAAGCACTTGCTTTGGCAGTGATTATTCTAAAAGGCACAAAATGGGACATCTCCATGTTTATAGGATCTGTGGATATTTGAGGGTCATTCTTACAAGTGCTATCTCTAAACTGGCTTATTGGTTGATGTTAATGTAGAGGCTCTATAGAGTACCGAAGCTGTGACATCATACAAATCTATTTTTAAAATTTCTGTTATAAAATGATTATAAAATAATGTTATTAACCATTTCCTATAGGGAATCTATTTATTCAAATGGTCATATCTCAGCCAATACTTAACATATTCAATTGGTTTTCGACATTTGGACATTATTTTTTATGCTCTTTCGGAAAATGATGTTCAAATTGAGAAATTCTAAAAATAGTTTGTTGATGATGTCACACTTCCCTACTCTATATATAAAAATATGATAATAATGATGTAGAGGTATTGTAATCATGTGGAGTAACCACTTGATTAGGGATCAAAAGCCAGTCCATGGGTTCATAGGTTCATGCTCCGGTACAGCACTATGTCCTTTGGCAAGAACTTGATTTATATTTTCCACTTTCCATCCAGGCGTAGCTCCAGCTGGGCTGATATTGATAGATATGAGTGCTACACAAGAAGTGCATATGAAAATAATTAATATGACAGAGAGTATTCTTTATGAAATTAATCTTGAATTTTACAAATGAAAATTTAATTGAGTCTTTGTAAATTGCACAATTACTAGGTTTCATTCCATTGTGTTTTCTTCTCAGTCACATTATTTGATCTATTGTCCCCATTTTCGGGTATTTTTTGTTTTTTCTTCTATATTTATACTTATTGAATGAACACCATGTATTGTTTTTTCAGGAAACAAGCATCTATGGCAAGCTCTATTGATGCACTATTACAATAAAAGGTAAGCTGTCAAAATATAATCCATTTTGCAAAAAATATTTCAAATTATTCCTACATTCTTTTGGTGTTGGTTAGTGTATATAGGTCCATAGATTTGTTTGTTCTTCTAAATCACAATTAAATTTAACAAAAGCTTGCTGTTTTATGTTTTGAAATAAGTTTTAGGATGCAAGATCACAGATTTAATTTGCCCTCCAAACCGATTAATGTACTTGTACTTTAACTTAAAGTTTATAATATGTCAGACTGTTTGTCTCAGGTACTGACATTATAAAATCAAATTCAGCATGGCTGTTATTGAAATCTAATAAAAATAGTCACGACAATATCTGCCAGTAAACTTCAAATCAGATATTGCATTAACAGTTTGTGTTTGTTTGTTGACTCTTTTTTTATTTTTTTCTCACAGTTTAGATCTCCTGAGCATCCTGATTTGTATTGGGTATTCACAAGCCACTGGTAAACCTATCATCGTCAGTAGAGGGCTGTTACCATCCAAGTATGCATCAACACCCCTCTCCCTATTTATGGGTGACAGTTGAATCCCTGCATATCAATTCATTGTTTAAACTCTGCTTCTGATAATAACCTTTGGTGCACTAATCAAAATTTCATTTATTTTGATTTTTGTATCAATACAAAAAATATTGGGAATTCATACTGCAGACTAGTGTAGCTTCAATGAAAACAAAAACAGACTGGGCATAATTTGAATAATATGTGGGGGATTTCTGATTTATGCTACTTGACTAGATAAGCAGCTGGTAGATCTATAGTTTTCAGATCCTTACTGACTGACTTTGTAATTGAGGCTTAAAAACCCCAAAGTGCATTAGGGCATTAATTTGAACCTAGGACCTTCTAGTTATGAGACCAGGGTATAACCTCTGAACCATCATGCTTTTAGAATCTCACGAGGTATTTAATGTCGGGAAAGAGTCTCAAGGTTTCAGGATGTGTTTGTAAGCCCTGATCATTTCCTTTAAAAAAATTCCAAACAATGATTTATGCAATTTTTTTTTGTTTCCTATCAGTACAAGCCATGTTATTTGAAATAAAAATGCAAACGATTAATAGCTCATATTGTGAGGAGTTATGTAAGTTAATGATTTGCACTGGTATAATGTGCTTGAGCATAACAATATATGTATGTTCGAACAGAATGTATATATGTGGTATATTCCTTGTGTTTTCTTCTTCCTCTTTATTATTATCTTGCAAATTATTTATTGTACATTGCTGCCCAATACAGTGTATGTATTTATGATGTGTGAAATAGGTTGTATATTTGCGCTGCGTGCAATAGTACTTTATGTCCACGCTGACTGATTCATTGTATCCAAGAATTGTATTCACCCTACAGAAAAAGGCATGATTCAATCTGTACATGTAAATTTTATATTGTATTTCTATAGATTCCATTTGTACAAATTTGATTTAAATATGTCTTGATTTCAAATGTTTTCTGTGCTAGATTGCATTATACCTATCGACCTAGAAAGTATGTCATTTTTGTGCCGTCCTGTGAAGATTTGTATTCAAGTAATTTTATTTTATTGTCATTTTTTCCAGTTTGATGTGAATTATTATTCAATGTTACATGGTATTGATGGTATCATCTTTTATATTAATAAAGTATTATGAAATATAAATGAAAATGTTTTGTGCGAACAATCCAGTATGAACATGTTGGAGAAGAGAAAGATGCTGCTGCAGATTGCTGATGGTGATGATGAAGTGATGGTGATGACAATGACGTGGATATTGATGATTTGTAATCGTGATGGTGATAAAGATGTTAGTGAGGTTGATGATTGATGATGGTAATGATAACTATGAGTGTGATAATTGTGGGAGTGGTGATGATGATAATGATGGTAGTGATGTTGGTGATGATGTCGTTGATATTAATCATTTGTAATTGTGATGAAGATTTTAGTGGTGATGGTGATGATGATGGTGATGATAACGACGATGATAATTGTGGGAGTGATGATGATAATGATGGTGGTAGTGGTGGTGGTGATGATGGTGAAGTTGATGACAATGATAAGAACGATGGTGATGGTGTTGGTGATATTAAATGATGATGATAGTGATTATGATAATGGTGATGATGACGACAATGATTTTAATGACGGCGATAATGATGGTGGTGATGATGATAACGATGATGATAATGGTGATGAAGATAACGATGATGATGGTGATGAAGATGATGGTGTTGGTGATGGTTGTTATAATGATAATTATGAGGCGGATCAAGGACAGTGATTGTGATGATTTTACCGAAGATGAGCAATGATTATGGTGGTGGAATGTAAATGAATGGTAATGAAGGAATGATGATGATGATGGTGGTGATAATGGTGATGATGATGATGATGATTGAATTTGTTAATAATGGTAAAGGTTTTGATGATGTCAAAAGAATATTTGTACCATATGCGATATTGAAAACGGGAAATTATTTGTAAACGGTATAGAGAATACTTTTGGAATTTACTAAAGGTACCAGCATTCCGCCTCAATTTATTGTCGGTTGTTGGGGTGGGGGGGGGGGGGAGGGGCGGTTGGTTTTTAACCATACTTTACATCCCTAATAGGTGCAAAACTCTCGACAGCAACAAATGGCAGGATAAATCCAAGCAATTACCGAGATTTCCTTGACTAATTTGAAGGGATAAAAAACGGCATTTCTTCTTTCGCTTCGTGCTTCATTGTCCCTTGAACTTCGCTGAAGACGCGCAACCTACGCCCGACATAATCCTCGCACCGCTTGGTAAAAATCTTGAATTAAACATGAACCAAATTGTGATGCTAGTCCTTGTAAGTAGTATGGGTCACCAATGCAAGCGAATGATGATCTTTAATTCGCGCTCGACTTGGTATGTCACGTGCTCATAGGCTGTCAATCATAGTTTTAGCCTGCTTTGCCGCCAAGAGTGGATGTGTAAATCTTGTCAAAAATCTTTTAAAAGCCCGAACGCGACAGAATCCTGTTATCTCAATAGTCTGTGGATTTGACAAGGATTTGAGGGAGTACGGTAGTTACGTTCGACGGAAGGTAGACTTAATTCGGTTGGATATAATGAACGGGCGAGAAATAAGTAGGCCTACAACTTGGCGAATGAATAAAGAGTACAAGAGGACAAGGTTTAGAAAGAATACAGTGAAAAATATTAGAAACAACATCAACAACTCAAAAGAAGCAAACGTCAGGGAAAGTGTATATCAGATGGATAATAAAATTGTCAAGGGATGAAGCAAAATGGCATTGAACGAATACATACTGTAAATGTAATAACAGTAAAAAAATCCTATTCTAGAAAGGCTATACCATGTACTAACATTTTCTTTTTAAACCACAAGTCATCAGGAAAGTGTTTATAATGTAGAAAACTTGCATATATTTTGAGTAGTCTAGTTGCCCAGGCTTCGCTTGTTGTTTTTAGTTATCATGCGCCATTGTGAAATCATGCCATTGTCAAAGCTATATTTATCGCATTTTGTAATTTCATATTCCTGGGACGCCACCCTGATATTAAATTAGTTTTAATAAAAACAGACAAATTAGAAAGAGAATTCAGTGAAAGTCTGAGAAAAATCGGACAAAAAATAAGAAAGTTATCAATGTTTCAAAATCATGAGTTTTCGAGACAAATTGGCAATACGGTCAAAAATTGTGTTGATGATGATGAAGACCAATCATCTTGATTTAGGATCTAGAAATGAGTTGTGTAATATTCGATGTATTACTATCGACAAAAAATACTTAAGCAACAAATACTTTAGCGCCATCTATTGGCCATTCAATAGACATCGATTTCCATTTCTATAACTTCATCAATCTTTTGCTAACAACACGAAGGTCCCATTGACTAAATTCTCTCATCCCAACAAAAAGTTTGTCGACAAGAATGATTCTCCTGCTAGCATTGTTTTAAAGACGATGGTTTTGTATTGGGTTGAATGAAAAGTGAATATCCTTTACTCATGTACAGTTTCAATCATTAGCTAAGATACAATCAAGAACGGCTAACAAAAATATCTGTCAATTTGGATTCTCTTTCTCTCTCTCTTTCCCTTTCTTTATCTATCTCCCTCTTTCTCCCTTTCTCTCTTCTCTGTCTCTGTCTCTATCTTTCACCTATCTCCCTCTCTATCTCTCCTTTTCTATCTCGTCCCCTCTTTATTGCTTTATCAATATCTTAGCTCTCTCTACCCCTCACAACATTACGTAAACAAACAGACACAACAAAACTAACAGGAACTTAAAAAAAAAAAACCTGTCCTTAGCGTGCGTGGACGCCCTCCCTCCAAGAAAACAAACCTGTCCATAGGCATAGCGTGCGTGGACGTCCCTCTCTCTCTCCTAAATAATAAACCTGTCCTTAGCGTGCGTGGACACCCTCCCTCGCCATACAACCCCCACTCTCCTAATCTACCCCCACCGTCATGTGGCCAATAATCTCGGACACCACACGGCTGCTACCAGTTATACCACACATGCTCAAGGCATTCGTAATTTTGACAAATGAGCTCGCAGAATCGGCACAGCGTCAGTGGCGCCGAAAATTTGACTATGAAACATTCCGAATCAGTGGCAAAGACATGGACACGCTATGGGTAGGGAGCTAGCTATCTATACTTCTTATAAACCTCGGATACACCGCCAAACCAACTACAAGCCGACTCCAATGTCGTTCGATGAAATGTTATTTAGAGGTGTTTAATAATTATGGTCTAATGGATAAGTCACCCGACTGCAGATCACAAGGTACGGGGTTCAAATCTCACTACTGACTGCTGGGCTTGCAGTATAGCGAATATAGTTCTACTCGGGCGTACAATACAAGGACTGCTGAATTTTCGGATCACGTTTAAACTATAGCTCATCGACGATCTCGGGAAGGTTACAATTGGGCTATTGCCCTCGGCACGCCTCGGTCAATAGCACAATTCTAACCTTCCCTTGAGCGTATAAAAACAACTATTTCTCTCAAAGCAGTCATTAATACTATACTGTGCCCCTCAAAGCAGTCAACTTATTTTGTATAATATATAAATTATATTGTTTACATATTCACAACGCATATTTAGAAAGCGTTGTCATATCGAGGATGACACAAATTATGAAACTTAATAGTTTCAGGATAATTGATTATTGTACAGTGAAGGCATACAGACAATCATTTTCATAAAGAAATGAATGGAGAGAAAGTCTACAAAGGTTTACGAAAAAGCGAACGAAATCATACTACTAAAAAAAGAAGGAAAAGAAGGTCTGGTGAATATGTTATAGTTCGTTGATCCGATCGTTCATTATTCTAAATATTTCATTTTTCGAAGTTAAATCTCCGGAGTTCTTTGATTCCGACTGTTCAATATTCCAAAGTGTCTTTCTCCTTCTTCTTCTTCTTCCAAGGAAAGTGCTGCTTCAAGGCCTTGAAGTTGAAGATTTCGCGCTGTGTGTGATTGTGAGCCTGCTGGCCATGCAGGATTCCTGTGCATGTATTTACAGGGTGCCAGTAAAAACGTTTAATCCCGTGGGGGCAGTTATTCCAATTTTTCGTGATTACGAAGAGATATCAATCCTAAGACCAGATAATTTTATTCCGAAATACAGTGTCTTATTCCGGAGATTCTTCATTCCGAATATTATTAAATACGAATTTTGTTATTTCGAAGGTTGGTTCATCCAAAGGATTAGATATTCATTGGGAATCACGACACCTTCGGTATGAATAAAATTCAGGGGAAAGTAAATCATAATTCGTCGAAAAATACCGAGCACCCCCGCTGAAACCCACGGATAGAAAGGTTTCCATGTATTAACAGTACATTCACATCAATACAAGACAGCTGCGTATGCTGGCGAGTCGGGGGTGTATATACCACTACCACTATAATGATTCCAAATTGATATGATTATTTCACAAGTCTGTTAAGGTTACCTGTAGGTGTACAGGGTCAAATAATGTCCATTAAAGGGGGATCTTCATTTCTATCTGTACTGAAGCTCATGTATGTACCTGAAAAACAATCGCAGAGACTGTCGCAAAAAGCAAGCTAAGGCAATTTCAGTAGTCATCTCATTTAAATCCTGAAATATGCGATAAGTATTTGAGATTGTGTTCTGATTGCTAAGAAAGCAATCATGTATAGAAGTATAGCAAAATTCAAATCTCAGACCTTTTGGCCCGAATTCACAAAGCAAGGTTTGAGCTCAGACCAAGGTTTGAGCTCAAACCTCCTTTTGTTTCGCCAAACCTCCTTTTGTTCTTTACAAACCAGGTTTGTAAAAAAACGCGTATGACGTACGAAAACCAAGGTTTGTCGACAAACCTCCTTTGTGAATTCGGGCCTTTGGGTCTAAGGCCTCTATCCGTATCAAGACAATTACATCCTGGGCAATCACCCCGGAAAATTACCCCCCCCCCCCCGTGGACAATTACCCCCACCCCTGAAAATAACCCCTAGGACAAATACCCCCCACCCCCCCCCCCCCCCGTTCGTTAAAGGGGAAGTCCAGCCTGATAACAAGTTGGTTTTAATAAAAGCAGATATTTCTTTCGGGGGATAATTATCCTGGGGGAGGGGGGTGTTAATTGTCCACAGGGGGGTATTATTGTCATAGGGGGTATTTTTTCGGAGGGTAATTGTCCTCGGGGGGGGGGGGGAGGGGCTGGTTGTTGTTCTCGGGGGTAATATTCCGGTTGTAATTTCCGGAGTGTAATTGTCCTTGGGGAGGGTAGTTTTCCGGGGGGTAATTTTCCGGGGGTGATTGCCCAGGGGGTAATTGTCCTAGAACCGCCTGTATCCACTAATTCACATGTACATGAGGGGATACCACTTGGAGGGGGGGGGGGGGGGGTGGTCATATCAAGGATCACTTCAAGCCAAAATTTGAAGTGTGCTCTACTAAACATTTTGAGAGGATTCAACTCCACAGGAACAGATCCCTAATGTGACTTCTATTAATTTGGAGCAACGTCTCTATATGAACACATACTCGATCGTAGCAATGAATGTTAGCTAATCGGACTATGACAAGGGCAGTATTCTTAATATGATGTTTATTTTATTGATTGATTTATTTATTAGTCTTTTTTTTTGGAAGGTGGCTCCATCAGTAGTTAAATACTGTTTTCCGTGGAGGCCCTACATGTTATCGTTCATTATAGGGAAAAACGATGATTTTTATAATTTCTTAAATATCTTAAACTAAGATAATGCAGAGCCAACCCTTACCATTAGTGCTTGCGCAGATATCTCCTTAACTTAATGCGAACGCAGCCAGCTTTGCGCATACATTAAAGGTAAAGACCAGTAATGGTCATGCGATTGCATTGTGAAAGAAACGTTGTGGAATCGATCAGAAAAGGTTGATCATCTAGCATCTAGCATCTGCAAGGTTCTGGAATCATCAAAATGATAAGAAATTTGGCCCATTCTTCGTAAAGTTACAAGCACTATACACAGAAAGATGTATATGGGACTACCCTATCTCTCACACGACCATGAGAGAAACAAATTTACCAAATATATGAATTAGTAGGCGGTTTCCCGGCAAATTTTTTATCATCATGTATTAGTCAAAACATATTCTTTCACATGATTGGTAATGAGAGCTTCCATTTTATTTTTTGAAATTGGGGCGTTTCCAATACTGGTCTTTACCTTTAACCGATGCCTTGTCAAGAGTTTGATTTGTTATGATAAAATAACACAAAAGATAACATAGTTTTCAGAATACTACCCCAGAAAGATCCAAACAAAATATGATGTCGTATATAAGTAGGTTCACTTTGCGCAGTCGACATCATTGTTTTGATATGATCTAAGACTCGCAGCAATATTGAATATTGGACAATATTAAAAATTGGGAAATTTTGTAGCCACAGACTTCCTGTCTTGCGGCACGGCAGCTACATGTTGACTATTGCCCCAAGAAAACGAATGTCAAATGTAACGCGGATATTGAATAGTATGTGAGAAACAATAATGAAGGAGATAGAGGGAGATGTTAATGATGGATGGGAGAGTAGGATGAGAGATGAAAAGATAGAATATGTAAATATCTAGAAAAAGGAGAGGGATTAAGAAACGTAAACTTAAGTAAAACAGCATTGAAATGAAATATGTTCGTTATTTTGTTAGTAAATAGAATTTCCTATATAAAAAAAAAAAAGTCTTCAAAGTGATGAAAGTATACCACTATGATACGCAAGGGTGTTGGCAATGGTAAAGAGTTCTTTTTTTAATTCTTCCTCAAGTATTATGAATTTATATGTTTTAACAAATAATTGTGCATTTTTTTACATTCTGAAGACAAATTAGTAAACTTTTTACAGAATTTCATGACGATGTAAAACGGCCATCATTCTACGAAATACGTACTGTTTCAGTATGGGTATGTAACTATAGTTTAATCTGATTAAATTAGAATTAAAATATTTTCGCCTTGGCAAAGCTGGAATTTAATCTCCAAAGAGGTTTTAGGGTTCAATATCGAACCAATTAATTGTCCCTGAGTTAAATGCAATCTAAAAATTAAATACTGCATGCAGCTAATTAATATGGGTTTTCATGAAAACAATGATATAACACTTAATTATCTGTACAGTGGTGTGAAACTTCGAAGGTCAATTAACTGAAACCCGACGTCATGCTTAGATAAGTAATACATTTGATATTCTCACCTCATTGACATTTAATGAGAATAATAGGAATGATAATTTAGGGGAGGATTTAGTCGTAGACTCACTGTGCTTTCCGTGCTATTAAAACCGATCTGCCCTTTTTTGTTTATTTGTCTTTCTGTCGATATGCCCTACGGCTGCTAATAATCATTTTTTTGTTGTTGTTGTTGTTCTTACAGTCCTCAGGGATTATAAGGTAAGTTTAAAAGAAAAAGTAAAAAGTGAACAAATCCAAATGACTTAAGCGTGAACACACAATTTTAAAAAGCAATGAGCAGAAATTGTTCATAACTATCATAAACCTTCCCCCAAATCTTCAAGGGTTAAGACATGACTTTTTTGGTATAAAACAGAAACAAATTATTTTTCAGAAAAAAAATATTCAAGATGATTTAAACAAGATTTTTTAGAAAGTTATGTGCAAAATGGTATATATGGGCATGGACTTTCTCTTATTTGCTGCTAAAATTCCTCAGGCCAAAAGCTGGAAGAAATCAACCTCTACGTCACTAGTCCTTTACCCCTGCCATTGTACTTTACTATGAGCACTTCATAGGTATAGAGGATGACAAAATTAACAAATATATACATTCCATTCATCACTTATAGGTTTAAAACAGAAAGAAAGACGAAAGAGATCGAGAGATATTTGTTTTTTTGATACTGGAAGCGCATAGTGCCCCTATCGGCGTGCGTAATTTCCTTTTGCCAGGGGTGGAAGGGTTCGGCGTTGAGTATGACGCACTTCTCGCACTTTGCGACTTTATATTATATAAATGATCAGTGGAGAAAAATATCGCTATGTCTTCGAGCTAAACAAAAACGTTAAAATACTGGACGCACGTTAATATTCTTTCAAAACATGTGACAATATCTCTCTCCACGTTTTACCGGCTCTCTGTTCATCTGTTGATGAATTACAGATCCTTCGCAAAAGGGATTTATTGAGCACCTGAATCAGCAAACAGGCGAATGTTTAATATATATTAAAATAATGAAGGCCGAAATGATCAAAATCTGAGAGCTAAGGGGGACATAATTGGTTTAGTGACGTACGAATCAGTATAGCGCTGGAAAAGATGATTATGGAATAGAGTATTCTATGACCTCGGTTGACAGGCTTCTCCATATTTTTCCCCTATATTTTTCCCCTATATCGAATCGTACGCAGCATTTGAGGAATGATTTATATAAACTTGTTACAAATTTAAAATAAAAAGATATTAAATATTATTTCATACAGTTTGTACTCAACAAAATTGTAAATTGTAGAGGCTTCATTACTTTTAGTGTTGCCTCGGTCCAATAGTGAGCTTGGCGAACGAGAGAACAAAACTGCATATGCTTAATTACAATTCATGTAGTACTAAAATTTAACATTATGAGGAATGTTACACCTCATACTCAGTCTTACCAAGCGTGAATATCATAGGTGAATATCAGGGTCACCTGAGGCATTTTTTGTTGGGGGGGGGGAGGGGGAAGCACGTTTGACAGTCCCCTCCCCCGGGATCCGCTGCTGCGTACTGATTACGAGAAAACCGTTAAATCTTTGGATAAAAGAAACATCCTTGTTGCTATTGCTCATGTTTTAGAGAATGTTCAGAAGCTTTATGTCAAATTGCAAACTTATATCCAGTCCTTCAATCACGAAGAAACTTTAACAGTGGATTACAAAATAAAGGAAAGAGCGTGACTGTCCATTTGCTTTTCGCAAAATTTGAGCTTTGATTATTTTGATGAAAGAAGATAGTTACAACAGGGCTTGTAAGTATATCCCTGGTTACAACGCACATGTAGAACATACATCTATGGCGCGCCATATGCCCAATAACCCCGAAAAACACGGTTTATCGCCGATAAACAAGGTTTATCGACGAAAAACAAGGTTTATCGAGCGAAAAACAAGGTTTATCGAGCGATAAACCTTGTTTATCGTGCGAAACTCTGTATATCGACTGATAAGCACAGTTTCTCTCGATAAACAAGGTTTATCGACGATAAACAAGGTTTATCGACGATAAACAAGGTTTATCGATAAACAAGGTTTATCGAAAAACACGGTTATTCGTATTTCGTCAGGAGAGGGCGCTTTTTAAAGTTGCACCCAGCTCAGAGCACTGCTCCGCACGTGCGCTTTACACCGTAGAATATACCAACACCGTAACACTTGCTCGCGCTCATGACCACGATCGATATTTTCTGAGTGGAGGTATGGCGAAGTATTCCAGGCTTTTTCCCCAATTTTTGAAATGTTATGTTTATATATCTCTCTCTCTCTCTTTCAAACTTTCTAGGTTTTCCCCTTCTCTTATCTCTCTCACTCTCCCCCTTTCTTTCTCTCACTCTCTCTTTCTCCTACCCTCTCAATATAACCCTTCTGTCTTTCCCTTTCTTTCTTCTAATTTTTTCTTTCCCTTTCTCTTTCCTTTTTCTTTCTCTGCACTCCCTCTCTGCCTCCTCCCCTTTTATCTCTTATGAGAAATAGGGTAGAAATAGATGGTTGGAGAGAGAGGAGAGATACATGAGAGATAGAGGAGAGATAGAGCAGGGGAAAAGGAGAGATAGAGCGGGGATAGATGGATGGATATAGATGGAGAGAGAGAGAGAGAGAGAGAGAGGAGAGATAGAGGAGAGATATTTTAAAGATAGATGGATGAAGATAGAGGAGAGGTAAAGCGGGGATAGATGGATGGTTATCGAGGATAAATAGAGGAGAGATAGAGGAGAGATCGAGGAGAGATAGAGGAGGGATGAATGAGAGATAGCGGAGAGATAGAGGAGAGATAGAGCAGGGATAGATGGATGTAGAGAGAGAGGATAGAGAAAGAGGAGATATAGGGTAGAGATAGATGGATGGAGAGAGAGGAGATATAAATTAGAGATGGAGGAGATAGAGGAGAGATAGAGCAGGGAAAGATGGATGGAGATAGACGGAGAGAGAAAGAGATAGGAGAGATAGAGCAGGGATAGAGGAGAGATAAAGGAGAGAATAGAGATGAATGAGAGATAGAGGAGAGATAGAGCAGGGATAGATAGATGGAGATAAAGGAGATATAGAGCAGGGTAGATGGATGGAGAGAGAGGAGAGATAAAGGAGAGATAGAGGAGAGATAGAGGAGAGATATCGATCTATCCCCGCTCTACCTCTCCTCTATCTCTCCTCTATATCTCTCTCTCTCCATCTATATCCATCCATTTATCCCCGCTATATCTCTCCTCTATCCCTGCTCTATCTCATTTATATCTCCTCTCTCTCCATCCATCTATCTCTACCTATTATCTCCTCTTTCTCTATCTCTCTTTAACATCCATCTATCCCTGCTCTATCTCTCCTCTATCTCTATCCTTTCTCTCCTTTATCTCTCCTCTATTTACCCTTATTCACCATCCATCTTTCCCTGCTCTATCTGTTCTCTCTCTCTCTCTCTCTCTCTCTCTCAAATCTCCATCCATATATCCCTGCTCTATATCTCTCCTCTCTCTCTCTCTCTCTCTCTCTCTCTCTCCATCTATCTCTATCCATCTTTCACCCGCTGGATCTCTCCTCTATTTATCCTCAATAACCATCCATCTATCCCCGCTCTACCTCTCCTCTGTCTTCATCCATCTATCTTTAAAATATCTCTCCTCTATCTCTCCTCTCTCTCTCTCTCTCTCCATCTATATCCATCCATCTATCCCCGCTCTATCTCTCCTTTTCCCCTGCTCTATCTATCCTCTATCTCTCATTGATCTCTCCTCTCTCTCCAACCATCTATCTCTACCCTATTTCTCATACTAGGGGAAAGAGATAAAAGGGGAGGAGGCAGAGAGGGAGTGCAGAGAAAGAAAAAGGAAAGAGAAAGGGAAAGAGAAAATTAGAAGAAAGAGAGGGAAAGACAGAAGGGTTATATTGAGAGGGTAGGAGAAAGAGAGAGTGAGAGAAAGAAAGGGGGAGAGTGAGAGGGATAAGAGAAGGGGAAAACCTAGAAAGTTTGAAAGAGAGAGAGAGAGATATATAAACATAACATTTCAAAAATTGGGGAAAAAGCCTGGAATACTTCGCCATACCTCCACTCAGAAAATGTCGATCGTGGTCATGAGCGCGAGCAAGTGTTACGGTGTTGGTATATTCTACGGTGTAAAGCGCACGTGCGGAGCAGTGCTCTGAGCTGGGTGCAACTTTAAAAAGCGCCCTCTCCTAACGAAATATGAATAACCGTGTTTTTCGATAAACCTTGTTTATCGATAAACCTTGTTTATCGTCGATAAACCTTGTTTATCGTCGATAAACCTTGTTTATCGTCGATAAACCTTGTTTATCGAGAGAAACTGTGCTTATCAGTCGATATACAGAGTTTCGCACGATAAACAAGGTTTATCGCTCGATAAACCTTGTTTTTCGCTCGATAAACCTTGTTTTTCGTCGATAAACCTTGTTTATCGGCGATAAACCGTGTTTTTCGGGGTTATTGGGCATATGGCGCGCCATATACATCGCCAAATATTTGCACCGTTTGGTTTGTCACCCATCCTTCACCGTTGTACACAGGGCGTGCCATAGTTGATTGTGTGTATACCCCTTCAATCTTATTGGGGCATCTCGAGTGGCAAAGGGTGGGTCGAGACATGAAGGGACACTTTCTTGGGGGGGGGGGGGGGTGTGGGGCACTGGTCAATTATACGAAATCATTATCATTATCATGATGTACTTTTAATGTTATTTCTCTTCTCTATTTCTATCTCTCTCTCTCTCTCCATCCTTCTCTCTCTCTCTCCTCCCTTCTCTCCCTCTCTCTTTGTTTCGTTTTATTTCCCTTTACCCCACTCCCCCTCTGTCTTTTTGGATAGCATCGTTTGACCAGAGACATGAATCCCTGGTTTGAGTCAAAGTTTCACCCTCACTCTTAATATTGTAACACCCTTTCTCATCTGTTTCTCACCTTTTTTTTCTTCTTCTCTCCTTCTTTCCCCCTCTCTATTACCCCCTCTCCCCTTACTGATTCATCAATAGTCATTCTGACATATTTGTTTTACTTGAATATATTTCTATTTCTGACTATATCATGCCTGTTAATCTTGTTTTACATTCACCCGTTTTCTTTTCTTATTTCCGTTTGCCACTTATTTTCCATCTTTCTTTCGTAAAGAACTTGAACCAATATCCGTCACTCTCAAAAACATCACTTACTCGTTATTCTCCCCTTAATAATGTGATCTCAGTGATTTTAGTTTTTTGTTTCAAATCTTTTGAGTTTGTAATCACTGTGTTAACGATTGTTTTAAAGTGCCCTAAATATCCTGTATTTTATAATAATGATTTTTGTCCCCTTCTGCTTCCGTCCCATCTCTCTTTGGTGGTACACCTAAACCCCTATCATCTCCTCCTCCTCCCTATCTTTCTCTCTCTCCCTCCCACTCACTCTTTATCTCTCTCCTCCCTCCCCTTTCGCTTCCTCTCTTTCTTTCTGTTTACCCCCTCCCACCCCCTCTCCGTTCTCTCCTTCTTCTCCTTCTTCTTCTTCTTCTTCTTCCTCTTCTTCTTCTTTTCTCTCCCTATCACCCTCTCTCTCTCTTACACCCTTCTCTTTCGCTTGCTCTTTCCTTATAAATGAGTTGATACACATGTCTGGCCTAGACCTTCATCGCTCATGAATCAAGCATAGATTGACATGTTTATTTTTCGTCTAACAGAGGTGAACACAATAGAGAAGCAGCATCGCGTGTAAAACGTCCCCTAAGAACCAGAACGGTAGTAATCATGTCATTGTATATAGAATTAACGTCCTTCTGGCGCTCTGCAGACTAGAACACTTCACGATTTATTTACGCAGGGAAAGCTCACATCTCCCTGATTTACGTATCAATGGACTTTGTATCGTTATTCGATTCTACTGTACCCGGATCCTTCTACCATGACTGTTTTCGTTTAATTTGTTCTTGTTTAAACAAAAATATTTAATGATAATCATTTTATATAATTTAGTTTAGATACGTACTAACAATAAAACACCCATAAATGTTGGCGTTTGGAGAAGAGGATATGCCGAGTTAGTATATTTTACAGGAAATAATTGTTGGCACAAGGGTAACGGGATTTAATTACACATACAGGTACATTCAACATACCTACAAAACGCATATACTCGCATCTACATCCCACACAGACACACGCACGCACACATCTCTCCCACACCCGCAAACTCACGCACACACACACTCCCCACATAGGCGTATAGGCCAAATTTTGACAAAAGTGGCTGACAATAATAATGATCGAATATTACCACTCCTGTTTCTACAATTTGCGAGCTAGCAAAGCGCGTGAGCAAACATTTTGAAATTTTACAAATTCTCGGGGGCAGCAGCTCCAGCCAACCCATGTCCCCCGCACCGTACGCCTATATGCCAACATTCCCCACAATTTTATTCCCAAGAAGCTGCACATCCAGACGAAAGGAACCTTTCATACCAAAGTAGTATTTACGATCGGATTTCTGATATTGTAGAACTTGACCTTATATGTCTACACCGTCATTATACCATGATTGATAGGGATGTATATTGTCACATCTGAACATTATTTACTAGAAATCACACCAAGGCTGTTGGTAATGAGAAAGAGAGAGAGAGACAGAGAGAAAGAGGGAGAGAGGGATCGTATAGCTGATTGTCGAAGCCATGATGTGAGTGGTACTGCCAACTACATACATGAGAGGAGGCACGGAGTGCGAGATTGTGTAATTATTATTAAGTAGAGAAACTCGCCTGTATTTAAGCTTGATTATTTGTGCTTCTGGAGGTGTGAGAAAGGATGTTAAGATATAAACTGAAGAGATTGCTTGGAAGATTCAGGAGCACTACATGTACTTTCAGCTAGTTAGCGTTGTGTCTTCGTATGACCAATCACGATGCTTAAAGGTATTACAAAGTTTTGGTAAATTTTGAAAATTGGCAAGATAATGATTCTTTACAATTTTGATATATTCGGATGCCCCTATGGATGTATTATAAGCACCAAAAAAAATAGCCTCTAAAACACTTCTGCTTTCGAGAAAAATTGAATATAAAGATTTACCGGTGCTCCCGGTAAATTTTGATAAATTTAAAATAGCGCCTACGGCCATAAGATGGTAGCTGCGACCATGAAAATCTCAGAATATGCAGTTGTGATATTTATATTTCAAACGGTAATAGCAAATCGGTCGATTTTAGACAAATAACATTGTTTTATAGCTACATTAATATATTGACCTTGAGAGGGCGCTATACAACATAACGAGTCTATTATTTACAATTTCATCACTTTAGACTCGATTTCAACTGGGACAACGATCACTGAATTTAGGAGGATCGCATATGCTTCCAATATTTTCATTTGAACCAAATTCATTACCCCATACCAAAACTTTGTATTACCTTTAAAGGGATCCGGTAACTTTGTCTTAGATCCTTTAGAAATAGTCCTTGCTTTAGCTCATGCTGCAATGATAATTATAAACCTTTAGGTCAGTCAGGAACTCCATGACTTTTACAAGCCGATCGCCTGTCTGATTATCAAGATATTAATGATTGGAAATACAAATTTTGAAAACCGTTCGCCGAACGGTTTTCATAACACTACAGTCTATTGGTGTAAACGAGTATGGTAAAACCGGTCACTCAAATTTTTTTACTTTTTTGAGGCACTTCTTGATCATTTTGAAGCGCAATTGTTTTAGGGCTTCAATATTACACCATATCACAGACACTGATAACATGTAGGACCGTGTATCTCAGATTTAACATTGTTAAACGATCCCTTTAAAAGAGGACTTTAGGTTATTAACAATCGGCGGCTCTTTAAATCCTTTAGTAAACCTAGCAAACACTTCTCATTTATAACCGATTAATAATACATTATTTAGTCAAAAGCTAAATTATTATATTAAATTATTGTGGTGGCAGCAAACCAGTTTAGAGAGGGTCTCACGCCATATGACTAGATATTAAGAGATATTTAGATATTTAGCTGATCTGTGTTTTTCAGTCTGGATTATGATTATTCAACTGAAATTTGTCTCATTAATTTGACAGATTATGTAAGGATAGAAAACTGTCAGTGACGCTTTGGTGGTACGGTGCCCCTTGATCTCCAAAAAAGATTTTGTTACATTCAATCACGACCTCTTACTGAAAAAATAAAGATAATGGATTCTAATAAGACGAGCTTAACAGTTTTACTTGTTTTACTTGTCGTCAACAGATAGTTTCAATAAGAAATATACGCTCAAAACCTCTTCCTGTAACATGTGGAGTTCCACGTGTTGGCTTATTAAAATTCCTGCCCAAAACTTGTTGAAGATAAAAAACGGGTGATGAACCCTTACTGTCAACATGCATTGATTACATTTGGGCAAAACAGAAGGCATCTTTTTTTTTACAAAATGTAGATTGCAAAAATCACTTGAATTTAAAGTGACACACATAATCAGGAAATTCAGAGAAAAGAATGTGTGTAATATTTAGGTATTGAACTGAGATGTAAACTTTCATTTTATCTATTGTGGAATCAATTGGAAAAGAAGCAAACTCTCGTCTAAAGTTACAACGTTGAACTTAATGGTGCCTATCACTTGAGACTCAGAAAATGGAAGCAAGTGATATGTTATCATAATTATATAAAACTGGAAAATTGAAAACTATTGATTGAGTTCTAAGAGACTGTAATTAGTATTATTTCTTTTATGTTGTTATTCTCAAACTATTTAAATGTTTATCTTGGATGTGCTTACGATTCTTGATTTTACTGTGATTATCATATATCTTCAAATGAAGAAATAATCAATACTGACTTTGTAAATAGGACCCCATTGTAAATAAGCTTTTGAACTTTTCTGTCAAGTTATTCCTTTTTTGTTTTTAGTTTATAATATCATTTTAAATTTTGGATTTATGTTACATTGAACTTGATTAAAAAATCAAATCAAATCGAATTACAAAAAAGAGAGAAAAAGAACTGTAATCGTAAATAAACTCTATTCTTATATTTTGTTCTTCTTTTCGCTATATCACTTGTCTCGTCGTAAAATACACGTATCATGAAATGGCAGTAGTTTCAACAATTCTCAATCGTCTCATATAATATTTTGAAACACAGAGAATGGAAAATCAGCCAAATAACAAAACTAAAAGGCGTTTTACATAACTTAGAGCCCCATAATTAGCGGAGCTTGATCATTACCCTTTTCAGCATTAGTTTTTTCTTCTTCATCTTCATGTTATTGTTTATTCCTTTGAAAGATTGGTGTAAACTTCACTTTTCTTCCAATAGTTACTATTAAGTCATTCTGTCTTATTATGTAAAACACTAAAGGTGGAATCAGATAAAGAGAACAAACTTTCATTGGATGTAGGCCTAGCGCAAGACGATTCACAAAGATTTTTGACTTCATGGTTAACTTTGTTTCTCTAACATAATTAAACCTTCCATATAATTCAATCTCGTACAGTAACACGCTGCTCGTCTACTATTTCTTCGTGTCTTCGTAGGTGTAAGAGGAGAATGAAGTCTCCGAGTGCTGCCCTAATTTCGCCTTAGCACGCGAGGACAGGGAGAAAACCGCAACAGTTTTTTTGTTGCTCTAAGTCGGGAGCAATATCCCACTCTCTCTTCCTCTCTTTGGTTATTACACCCATCTCCAAGTTTTAACTGGTTTTGTTTTCGCGCGGAGCATTAATGGGCGGAAAGTCTACCAGCGGGCGGGCACACTCTACGGCACAGCTCAGGGGCTCATTAGAGGTGACGTTCGGTATCTATCGCCTTCAGCTAGCTTTGGCCGTGGAGTAAGCGCCTTGGTATGCGTTCTATCGGCTGATGAGTTATAAGCTGCGCTGGAGCTATCTTCGTGGACTGAGGAATCTTGCGTCGATCGTCCGTACAACACGTACATCCTACTATAATACTACACGGTTGAATAATAGTTAAATTTACTTTCTATAAGCGACAGACTGTTATAAAACGAGGAGATCGTCACCCGTACGAACAAGCATCTTATGGAATAGGACGCCACAACAGCTGTACACAAATTTGGTAAGTCGTCATTCATTTCTTTCATACCTTTGTCTCTTTCTCGAGTGATATTTTGAAAGGATGTGAGCTAAGCGTTAAATCATAACACTTTAGTCATATGACAGTAGGCCTAATGTATGGAGGTGACATGTGACTCGATCATAAATAACGTATATATCACTACGTTATGATCTATCTATATCATATTGTGTAGAAAGAGTAGAGCCTTATTGTGATCTAAAGTCTAAAAAACGTATGTTCTTCCCACTTATTATGTGAAGACCACTAATCGAATTATCAAGGATTATAGAATATAGGCCTACGAAACAAACAAACAAATAGGCAGAATGGAAACAAAAAAGGAAACGTGACAGAATGGAGGTCAGTATCAGCCTCGAGAGTTATTACTCGACCAAAAGTAAGAGGCTGACATTAAAACTGTGAGATTCCAATGTTATTGTGAGTGTGCGTACATGTGCGTGCGTTAAAGGTACTATTTCCCATTTGCAGGCCAAAAAAATGAAAAAGTTAAATTCCAACTGCATTTGAAAGATAATACTAATTTAGAACTTCCCTAAAAAAGGTGGGGCGTGAAAATGTCTTCAAGTGGGAAAATATAGACTATTAGTTGTCAAATCGACTTTAGGGCTATAGAGCCCAAAAGTAATAGTCTTGATTTTCAGACAATTGTACCGAATGGTCATACATTTTATGCTGCGCAAAGATTCAATCAGTTTAATCTTGGCCTTCACAAGAAGTGGGTTATTGATGTAGACAAATGCTCATGTACCCTTTACGACTCTTTTCATGTATGTTATTACCAAAGAAGAAAAAAAAGCCAGTAAGTCACTCAATAGTGTCTGACAGTGAAGTCTAGGAAGTAAACGGGTTTCCTTGCATAATTTGAATATGAGGACACTGCTAACGTTTAAATTTCACAGATAGGACATACATGACATATTCATAATTCCTGCAAAGTTCTTCAGAATTTGAGGTTGGCTGCAAAAGGGACATAGTACCTTTAAAGGGAGGCTTTACTACTGCAGCTAGAAGGGATTAGACCACCCAGAGAGCCATCGAGGTCACTGTGACAGGTGGCTATCTCATTAACTCAGCTCTCATTTAACATAAGAAAAAGAGGATCATGGGGGACCAACAGGCACCGATTTGGGAAGTTTTCTATACAGAGGGAGCAAGTAGCTACAAGTAGGACAGTGTGCCTTTAAAGATGTAGGGTGGGGTGGGGATCTGTATCATTAACAGTAATGTCGTCATAACGTGTGCTTGTAATTTCTTTGATATGCGTATCTATCATTTAATATCCTATATATTATGTGAGATTTTCAACTGTGATTTGCTTTTTATGAATATGTGTTCAGGTTCTTCTTTCACACAAAAATTGCTTTATAACTCAGCTTGATTTACAACCAGTCAGGATCGTGTTTTTCGGACTGCATGACGTGTGTGTAGTTGGTTTTTAAAGATGTGTATCAATCTGATATGATTATTTACCGTCTGGGGACCGACCTTTAAACGTCACCATCCGAAAGACGTGACTCAGTTTCGAACCTGCGTCCTCGCTGAATCAGTTTGTAAACTTCCATCGTTAGCTGGATTACAGGCGCACGCCACAACGCCCTGCCACGTTTATTTTTGTAAACGTTTAATTACAGCTTTTATGCAAAAGGCTTGGTTTATGTTGTTATATTTTCATGTGTACACAAAAACAGGAATTAGTTTATGCCACCAGATACAAACTATGTTTAGTTGTATGCATGAGCAGCAAATATTGAAATAATAACTGACCTTAAGGGATCGTTTAGTGGTTTAACATTGTTAAATCTGAGATACACGGTCCTACATGTTACCAGTGTCTGTGATATGGTGTTATATTGAAGCCCTACAAAATCGCGCTTCAAAATGATCAAGAAGTGCCTTCAAAAATTAAAAATCCTTGAGTGACCGGTTTTACCATACTCGTTTTCCCCAATTGACTGTAGTGTTATGAAAACCGTCCGGCGAACGGTTTTCAAAATGTGTAGATCCAATCATTAATATCTTGATAATCAGACAGGCGATCGGCTCGTAAAAGTCATGAGTTCCTGACTGACCTAAAGGTTTATAATTATCATTGCAGCATGAGCTAAATCAAGGATTATTTCTAATGGATCTAAGACAAAGTTACCGTATCCCTTTAAATGAAATGAATTAAAAAGATGAAAAATAGAATGACGGAAAGTTAATGAGGAGATGGGAGGATGAAGACCATTCCTTAAAGGGTCACAGTAATAAATGACACACTGACCTCATATTGGCACCCTTGACCTCAGAGGA